>MINK01174232.1:0-21317 GCA_001735545.1 Phormia regina | reverse complement strand
ATTTATGCACTTTTTGGTGATTCCCTAAATTGGGTCTTATATGGGAGCTATGGTCAATTCAGCATGAAATTTTGCACTGTCATTTTTACTTGTAAAAATGTTATTTGTGTCGATCATTATGTTAATACCAATATTTTTATGAGATTTATGTACGTTAAAGTGATTTTCGAAAGAGGGGTTCATATGGGAGCTATGACCAATTATAGATCGATCTTCATGAAATTTACCACATGGATTTATGCTTACATAAAACTTATTTATGTTAAATTTAAGGAATGTTTGAGAGTTAAAACTCTATTCCGATCATGACCAAATTCAATAGGCTTCGTCCTTGAGCTATCTCTAAAATTGCAACCTGTACTTTGCGCACAAGCTTTACGTGGACAGCCAGCCAGCCAACCAGACGGACCGACGGACATCGTTAAATCGACTCAAAAAATGAATCTGAGTCGAACGGTGTACTTTAAGGCGGGCGTAGGAGAATTTTTTCTGTGCATTACAATGTAGTGTAGTATAGGGTATAAAAATATTATGTATTACATAAAATGTAGAATAATCCGAATTATCACAGAAAATGTAATTTATATACATACATATTTAGCTATTTTACAGGGAACTAGAAGCCTAAGAATAACTTTCTCTATGTCGATTTTACGTTTCGTCTGTTGACGAAAAGCAGTCACAAATTAAATTCTCTATGCCAATATAATTATTTCGTTTGAGTTACGTGGTTCTTGTCTCAGTATTACCAATGATGAAAAATAATTCAAAATTTTTAAATTTTCTTCCAATTTTTTTTTTAACTTCTATAGTTTTTAATATAGAAATAAAATAAAAAATAAAAACTTTAGACTAAAAAAAACAATGAGGCTGTAAATGCAAAGGGTGCAGCATTAACTAATAAACCATATACCAAAATAGCTGCTCAAAAACGATCCTCCGGTACAACAAAAGAACTGCTGAAAGAACAAGTAAAGCAGCAATAGCTGTTAATAGAGAAAGTTTCTGAGATGTGGAAAATTACTGAAAAAAATACTGAAGCACTTCAGAAACAGGCAGCTGCCACTGAAAAATAGCATAGTTTGCGGAAAAATTCTTTAATTATTTAAGTTCGGATTAATATATTTTTTATTTTTATAAGTTAAATTGAAAAATATAATATTTATTTAAAAACTATTAATAATTCTTCTTCATATCACTTACTCTCATTACTATCTGCTATGTTAGATTCTATATGGTTTTCCACACCTAATATTTGGGGTTCTTCAATAGGCAACACGTCATCACATTTTATGCAGGCATTATGCATGGCACAGCATACATTAATAATCTTTGTCACTTTTTTTAGTTCATAGTGCAGACCTATTTCTCCTAAAGTACACCTAAATCTGCTTTTAAGGACCCCGATAAAATATATTCAAATATTTCAGTCAGTTAATAAATTTTAAGTGACTATTTTGAACTTTAAAATGACTTTTATACAAATATGTAAGGTGTATAACTATTCTGTACTAATTTGTTCAATATATTTGTTGAACAATTACTCAAGTCTGCGGTTTTGCTCTTATTCAATAATTCCATAATATATAATCATTAATTACAACAAAAATAAATAAACCTTATTAGGTTTTGACCATATATGATCACAATATGAAAACATATGTACATTTGTTTCAGGCAAAACTATTTTCTTAAAGAATAATTTAAAAAAAAAGAATAAAAACTATGGAAATTTTATAATCTTACGTTTAACATATACAATTTCTGAAAAGAAAATAATATATACCAAATATTTATTTTTTTTTTAAACTACTATAACCAGTTTGATTTCTTTTCTTTTTGTTACTTTTAAGAAATTTTTAAACATAAAAAAATAAGAGCTTAATATGTGTAAAACTTAATGTTTTGACAAATATGGTTACAAAAACACGAGATGTTATTTAGAGCTCAAAAAACGCACCCACATGCAATATTTTATGATTTACCTTTCATTTTATATTTATCTTTTTTATACAACCATCCATCAGAGACGTGCAATAAAAAGTACAAAGGCTTTTGTTACGAACAAATACTAGTTATTATTTTAATTTTGTATCTTAATAATAATATTAAAGGCTAAAATAGTATTTTTTGGCTAAAATGTTTAATCTATGATGCATACCTTCACAATAAATTATATCTTTTGGTAGAATTTTTAATAAAAAAAAAACTGAACAATAACTAAACAATTTAATTTTTAGTCATTGTTCACAAACAAATAGAAGTTGTATGCATAATTCTAAAATTATGAAACAATATGGTGAATATTTTTGATTTGCATTAAAATTATTTTATCTTAATGTAGACATAGAATTGCTTTCAGTATTGATATAAGGAAGTACAGACAGAAATAAATATAGAAACAATAGTTTGACGCTTTTCCTCTTCCTAATCGAAGTAAAAATTAATATCTATAGAAGAATAATGCTCGAAATATCTAGCAAACAAACTCTTTGATTAATAAAAATCGGTGTAAATGCGAAATACAAAATCAGTTTCCTATAGGATTCGAAGATCTTCTGGGAGTGAAAAAAACTTCATTAAATAAAAATTATTGGGTGTTTGAATTAATTTCTATCATTTTACATTATATCACGTTAATGGTATTCTTTCAAGTGGTCCGCTTCTACAACTATGTCAATTAAAAGTTACTTCAACGACTCAAAACGAAGCTGTTGCAGCATAGAATAGGACGCCATTCTAGTTTATATACATATTCATATGAAATGTCATTCCAACATGACAACACCCCATATACTAATTGTAGATCTCAAAAATCAGTAGCTTGTAATAATTCCTATTATGACCGTGTCCTGAAGGAACAATTTTTTGAATTATTGTTGCAGCAAATGAGCGATTCCGAACAATTCGTTTATTTCCGTCCATAACCAGTCATGGTTAATGAAGGAATAGTGTCAATAACAACTATTGCTATTTAATATTCATTGACATGCAAACTTGACTTTAGAAAACTTAGATCGAAGTATAAAAGTACAAATGATTTCAGTTTATATAAGTCCAATGTTTAGACAATACATTTTTACTTTAGTACTCAACATTTATTTTCATCTCTCTACTACATTTATCTCTTGAATGCTGGTCACATAATAACCTTTGCAGTTTTTTCAATTATTAATTGATTTATTTAACTTTCATGTCCATTTAATAGAATACATTAGAATATGCAAAACACAAGATATCTTGATTCTTCATTCCATGGCACATTTTCGTTTAAAGAAAACGGAAAAACAATGAAAACAATCATTGTTTTCTTTCATTCGCTGCTTTTATCATCAACCCACTAGTAAAGCCTCATTAAGCAGCGATAAAATAAACAAGTGTACACTACACATGACACAAAGTAGTCACTCAAACTCGTTAGATTATTGTAATCAACAGCAAGAAAAACAACAACAGCAACAACAACAATATAATAACAAAAACATAAAAACGAAAATTTATGATAAAAAACAATGTAAAACAAGAGAAAAAATATAGTGGTTCAGGTCCGACTTTATGATACCCTGCGCCATTGAGCATAACAATTCGGGAATATTAGATCTGTGGGCAATTGTAGAATGAATTGATGTAGAATGAACTGATGTAGAATGTAATTGAGTCGATTGGTTTAAAGTGGGTGTTAAATAACTGTTTCTATGTGTTACAAACATCAGCACAAACGTATAATACCACAACCAGCTATGGTGATGTAGGGTATGAAGATAAAACCAGACTGTAGTAACTATAAAATAAAAATAAAGAAAAAAAAGAACACTGCAAATGCCGACAAAACAAAGGCCGGCAAAAGCATAAAGTTCAATGAGTGACACTTGGATAACAGTGACTAAACTGAAGAAAAAATTATTGAGGGGGCCATAATGGGGAGAGTCGTAACATTTTGGTGAGTTTAGCAAACAACTAAATTGTTAACTGTATTTAACAACAACTACAAAAATAATAATAAGAAATAAGTACAAAGACACAAATATAATAGTAACAAAGAAATAAAGGAAAAATTAAGAATATATGTACACACAGAAAACGTTAATGAAAAAAAACAATACAAATGACGTCGTAATGCCACAACACACACACACATTCATATTTAAGATTGCGGCAATGAACTAAACTGGGCTTCTTTATAAAATACAATGACATAGATTGCGTCAATGTTTTGATAAAAATCATTAAAACCTAATAAAAATAATTATAAATTTAAATTTTATCTTCAACTAGTAGTTAGTATTCATTATAAATCATTTTTCAACTTACTTAACACTTGAGTTGTTTCCAAAAACTGTAACAGTAGAAATTTAATCCAAAACCCACTTTAAATCTGCAATTTTTCTTTTAATTAACCTTTTTTTTACTAGTATTTCTTCCACAAAAAAATTTCACTTAACTCTTTTTGTTATTGTAATGATTCTTTTGTTATTTTTTTACTTGTTATTCTTTTATTTGTTTGTTGTTGTTTAAATACATAAACTCATATACAAACATACGGCTACTGACGTGACTCCACCAATTTGTTGAGACACCCAAAAAAAGACAATTTTCTTTCTTGAAACTTCTTTGTAAAAATTATTTTATTACAATTTGTTCATATTTAACTTAATTTTTTAAATGTAATTTTTATACTTAATATTTATTTCATTATATCTTTTTGTTAAAATTAATAGAAGTTTGTTCAATTTAAATTAAATAAACAAAAAATCGAATGAATTTCCCCCGATAAAAAAGTTTTTGTTGGAATGAAGAAAGAATCAAAAGCAAACTGCATAACAGAAACTTGTGCCGAACGATTTTAGCGGTGACGGCGGCTTTTCTAAAAATTGTCGACGGCGGCTCAAAATCGGCTGTTAACCGATTTTTTATTTCCTATTTTTCGCATTGTCTTATGAAGCATATTGGTTCATAAATGTGGGTTCAAGTCCCTTAAGATGTAAGGGGATCCGGAGACCGTTTGTTTGAACATAATTTATAAGTGTTTCTTAAAAAATGTATAACATAAATTTTTGCATTTATTGTACATTTAAAAGCAGACAGCAATAGAATTTGAAAATTATGATTTCTTTCTCTTTCCTGTTCAAAAATATGACGGTTTAAAAATCTAAAAAAAATTGAGTAGGCTGAAATAAGCGTATTTAAGTGTAATTTTCTAAAGCTTTATAAAAGTCCCAGATGTGGAAGACAATCAAAATTCGACTTAATTATAATATTCGTCGTGGAAATCCTAACTGATATTTATTATCAGGGAGCCAAACGGCTGAAGCTAGAGAGACAAAATTTGGAACGTAGGTAAGTCTCTCTGTATAGATCCACTAAGACTGGATTTTTGGAAATTCGAATGTTTAGGGAGTAAAAACGTGTAAAATCGGTAACTCTGTAACTCTCAAACTAATAAAGATACACAAATAATTCAATAGTTGTCGTTATTAAAAAAAAAAAAATCGGACAGGTGTCTGGTACTTTTTAGAAATTCAAACGTTTAAGGGGTAAAAATCGTTTTTTTATATATATTGAAATATTCATATGAGGATTTTAATATGGGATACTACTACAATTAAGAAATTTATATTAGTTTTTGATACTTCTATGAATGAAAAAAGTAGCAAAAAAGGGGTAAAGTCTGGAAATTGTATTTTATTCAAATTTAAAAATGAATTTTCAATTACATTAACCATAGAAACATGAAATTAGGAAAATTTAGTCCTATGTAGATAAGAATTCGCAAGAGTGGATTTGTGGTACTTAAGGATTACATGGTCTTGTAGGTAAGAATTCAAGAGGATGGACTTTGTGGAATTTTTTTCTTCTTCAAATGGTACTCTTTGTCTAGAAAAATGAAATTAAATACGCATATTCGATTTTGGAAAGAATTCACAATGTGGGACTTTGTGGTACTTTTTCGTTCTTCTAATGTTATGAACCTAGAAACATGAAATTAGGAATATGTGGTCTTTAGTTAATAAGAATCCATAAGTAGGGACTTTGAGGTACTTTTTTTGTTATTTTAGTGGTATTCTTATAATTTCTATAATGATGAATTTAGAAACATGAAATTTGGAACATGTGGTCCTTAGTAAATGAGAATTCATAAGAGATGACTTTGAATTTTTTATAATTATAAACCTAAAAACATGAAATTAGGTATATGTGGTCCTAAATGGATGTGAATACATAACAGAAGATTTTGTGGTACTTTTTTGTTATACTTATAGTACTTTTTGAATTTTCTACAACTTTTAATTTAGAGACATGGTTCTGTGGACTTTGTGGCACTTTTTCGTTCATATGACGGTTATTACATTTTTCATAAAGCCGATAGCCTATGCTGCTAGTGCTTTTATTTTTAAAATTTATTATAATTTTAATTGTAATAATATTTGAATAAATAAAATAAATACATTTTTCATACAAAATTTAATATGTTTTTATACGGTAAAACCAATGCAACGCAGAGTCGTTCATGTACAAAGCCGGAACATTTGTATCATTTAGAATTATCTTGAGTTCAAATGGTCTCATCCAGGATATATATTTTATTTTTTTACAGTTTTTATATTACTCGAATAATCGAGAAAATCGTTTAAGTTACTCGAGTTATTCGAGTAAATTATACCTTAATATTTTACTCGTTTTTTTTTTTTTTTCAATATTTTATTAAAAAAGAAAACAAAAATTAGCTTAAAATTGGAAATAGTCTACAAAAAATAATATATACATATATAATTAAACTTTGCATAAGTTTTTCTGAATATTTGTTTATATATAATATTTAAATAAAAACGTCTAACAAATATTGTGTACAAATTGGAACAAAATTTAATATCAAAGGTTGGTTGAAATACTTTTTGTCATTTTTATAACGTTATAAAATGGCAATTTTTACGCTGTGAAACAGCTAATAATACCCACCAAAAGGTGGTTATAAATAAATTAAAAAATAATAATGGGTTTCTATTCTGTTTTCAGTTTTAGAATGTTTTATAATTCATTGTTCACTTATATTCAATGTTAAGAAGGTATTCAGATGGTAATTTTTCATAAATTTAAAATAAAAGAAATTAAAATGATATTAGAAAATTATAGGTCTTGGGAAATTTAGGTATGACCTTGCTCCTTTTATATAAAGTATTTTCTTACATATGTATAAAACCTGTTTCACAAACAATCTATATTGCAATAACAAATTTTGATCGAATTCTGACCAATATTCGAGAAGTAAATCAGAATATATGGGAGGAAGGTGTGTTTTAAGCCTTCTTCAGTTTGTTTTATTATTATAACGGAACAGAACCGTAATTAAAGTGTTTACTTCAAATTATTCAAATGTTTGAAAAATGAGCAATTTTGCCCAGTTTTTACTTCCCGTTTTTTATCTCTTTATGTAAACCCCTCTTCAAATTTGGCACTACTTTTGATAAATTACTTAACTTGGTATTACTAACAGCTGTTATTTGTTTTTCTTTTCGTTGTTTTTATAACAACAATTCATGTTGATTATTTTTTATGCTGGATCAGAATATTGTATTTTGCTTGCTTTAAAGGAAAAAATGGGTTCAATAAATTTTGAAATAAAATTAAAACGAGAAAATAAAATTTATTATGAAGGCGTGAGTTTTATTAAATGTTTACAAAGATTATAATTTGAATAAACTATCTTATTTTCAAGGAACTTTTAACGGGCTGTGTACAATTTACTTGTCCCTCGGAAGCTAAACACGATGGCATTACTTTAACACTGGAAGGTGTGGTTAATTTACAATTAAGCAACAGTAAATCTGTTGGATTATTAGATGCATTCTACAATTCCGTTAAACCCATAACATTGTTAAATTCAGTTTATGAACTCGCTGCTCCTGGAAAAATTTCAGCTGGTGTTTCAGAATTTCATTTTGAATTCCCTTTGCAATGTAAAAAGGAACCACGTATTCTCTACGAAACATATCATGGTATTTTCATAAGTATAAACTATCAACTTAAGTGTGATGTAAAACGTAGCTTTTTGGCTAAATCCTTACAAAAAACCCAACAGTTTTGCATACAATATAAACCGCCAGCCGATGACAGTATTAAATTACCATCTAAGGAAGTTAATTTTAGTATTAGTCCTGAAAGTTTACAGAAAAACACTAAAGAACGTATAACTATGCCACGATTTTTAATTACCGGCAAATTGGAACGTACAGAATTTTGTATAACACAACCCCTAAAGGGACAACTGACCATACAACATACAGAAGCGGCCATTAAATCCATTGAATTGCAATTAGTACGCGTAGAGACTTGTGGATGTAATGAAGGTTATTCCAAAGATGCCACAGAAATACAAACAATACAAATAGCTGATGGTAATATATGTCCAAAATTGGAAATACCAATTTATATGATTTTACCACGTCTATTTACATGTCCAACATTGATAACGAAAAACTTTAAGATTGGTAAGTGTTAGATATTTTGACTATTCATTAAAAAAACTAATCGTATGATTTTCTTTCAGAATTTGAATTAAATTTGGTAATTGTATTCAAAGATGACTATATAATCAGCGAAAATTTCCCGATTGTTTTAAGACGGCTACATGCACCACCTGGTCTTAAGGCTTTAAATCGTGCAGCATAGTTTAAGACTAGTTTTGTAAATAAAACATAGATATTTATTTTTATTATTTAATTTTTAATCATATATTAATAACTAAAAAATTATAATTTAGAATATTACGATAAATGATATAATATAACGATATCGTTTTCTTGATAAAGAAGCACGATAATTAAATCATTTATAATGTATAAAATAATATTTGTTCTTGCTACACAAATGAACAAAACAATTTGTTCTTTCTTTGCATCGGACTATTTTAAGAATTTTTGGTATCGTTTTATAGGTTCATAATTGGTCACTTCCCGAATTTTGGTACACATAGACAATGGTGTCATATGGTCGGGCTTGACCAACTAAAAATTATAAGCAGGTAAACCACAATATGCCTTAAAAAATGGGTTTTAGGCTTATTAAATATGCAGTAACAAGCGAAAAACATGCTCTAAAAAAATATGCACTTTAAAAACAACGATTTTTTATAATTTTTTATCATATTGATCCCTGACCGCTGAAAGTATCGTATCTGCCAACATGTTCGAAATTCGTGTTTTGATGAAAATCTATAATTTAGAGCATCTGCCGAAACTTCATCATTGTTGCTATAAGATATGCTTCTTTGTGATATAATCAATTGCGGATCCATCTCAAGCTTTTGGGGGAGGAAAATTGAATTGTTTTCTTAACTATTTCTTAAACTTTATGATTTTGTACAGATATTTAATTAAACGTTTTCATTTTGGGATGAGAAATTTCCTTTTTTATTCCATTAGAGTTAATTTAAACATTTTTAATTATTATTTTTTATTTTTATTTATTTTTTTATCATTTTTTATATAATTAAGTTTGAGATACATTTCATGAGATAACAAATTATTCTTAAAATTTCAAAACATGCTCTAAAAGGTTTAAATATGTCCCATAAATAACAAAATATGCTATAAATATGCACTAAAAATTGCCAAATGCAAAAATATGCCGTTAAGGGTGAAATATGCAAAAACATGCACTAAAAAATCTATGCCAAGATCATTTATTTGTTGTGAAACGGATAAATAAATTATCAATGCCTTCATTAACGTCCAGGAAAAACATGCAATTGCATATTTTGGTTTCCCTGTGTATAAGTATACATGGAAATTTTCACTTAACTGTGAATAATATGAGATTTGTGCATACGTTTTAATAAAATATTTAATCAGCATTAAGATAATTATGATAAACTGAAATATTTTTAGAATTTTCATTTATCAAATGAAATTTTAGTAATAAAAATGAAACCTTTTTTCGGACACTAATTTAAATTAACTTCGAAACCATTGAGCAAAATAAAGTTTGGGGGAGTTGAAGACTGTTTTTTATTATTATTCAATTAATATGTACAAAAAATGTTTAATTATAAAGTAATTTTTTTAAATAAACTTCAAAAGAGTGCTCTCATGACGCAGCATAGTAGTTTCAAACTATCTGTGATAAATATTCAATTAATAAGTCAACAGTTTCCAAAATTGAGACAGGTACTGTGAAAACTCAACATCTTGGAGGAAGACCTCGTAAAACTACACAAATACAGAGTAATCTGATAGCAATAGAGTTTAAGAGATGACCAAAAATTACTCCTCGGGAGGTAGTCAATAATCTAAAATTGTAAATTAGTACTCGAACAGTTAGTCGCAGGGCAAATGAGGCTGGTCTCGCTTGTTATCGTCCAGTGAAAAAAACTCTTATTTATAAAAAGAATCGCTCAGCTCGATTTCAATTTGCCAGAGATCATTTAAATTGGACAAGACAGACATGGAAATACTGTCCTATTTTCGAATGAGTCCAAATTTAATTTAAGAGTCAACGATGGGAGAACATTTGTAAGACAACCAAAGGGAAAGTGATTGGACTTAAAATATACTAACAAGACAGTTAAGTTTGGTGGTGGCAATATTATGGTCTGGGGATGTTTTTTAGGTCAAGTTATGGGTCCAATTCATATTATAAAAGATACTATGACTGGTATAGAATACAGAACAATTTTAAACGATGCAATGTATTCAAACGCTAAGGAAAATATACCGCTAGTTTGGAGATTCCAACACGATAATGACCCTAAACACACCTCTAGGGTTGTAACCGAGTGATAACAATCCAATGAGGTACGTATTTTGAAGTGGCCTGCCCAATCACCAGATCTCAATCCCANNTGTTATTCGAAAATAGACAGTTTTTAATTATTCGAACAGTTAATTGACCAAAATTAATCTGATAACCGAATGGCGGTTAATCGATTGGATACCCTTGTAGTTATTCAAGCCTGGTTTTTGCTGTTGATCTCTTTTATATTTGTAGAATACCCCTAGCTCCCAGAATGAGAAAACGTTTTGTGTGAAAAATGGAAAACTAATGCATGTACTACCCAAGACCCAAATTTAAAATACTTATAAACAGTTTTGAAAAACTCGAAGCAAGACATTTTGAAAATTTGAGAACTACTTCTTTTAGTTGTTTCAAAAAATAGGACATTCTTATTTTTTATATTAAAAATAATACTAAAGGGAGCTTTACACTATAATATTAAGTATTAATACCAAAAATATATTCAAATGTTTTATGGTGTAAATACCTTTAATACTTTGTAAGTTGAAATCTTGAAATTTTCGAAATGTAAATGCATCTATTAATTCAAATTTCAGCACATATTTTTATTTGTAGTTTTATTTCTATTCAATTCTTTTTTTTTCGTTTATAATTTTTGTAAAAATATTTTAATAAAGAAAATAAAAACTATATAATAATACTTTCTTTCTTAACACATTTTTGATATACATATATTATAGAAAATGAAACTCTGGTATTAATACTCAGTGTAATAGTGTAAAACAGCATTAAGCCACAGAATCAAACAAAAAAATTAACATATTTTTTAATCTTGTCTAATACTCCATTAAACTAATGCAATTTTTGAATCAAAATTTTCAAATACTATAACAATTAGTGACATCTTTTTAAGTAATGTTTGAGGTTTATTAAAACTATTCCAAATATCTATTAATAATTGAAACTATTAATTGCACTCTTGCAAAAAGAAAATGGTCAAAATTATACAAAATTACTTTTGAACACTATAAACTGACTTAAATTCCGCTTACATAAAAAATTTATATATATTTAGGTAACTTAATTATTCGCGCTAAATTGATTTAGTAATCGACAATTAAACATACTATACATATGCAGTACGATAAATTGTAAAAAAAGACGAACAAAACAATTTTAAATAAATTCAAGTCACGAGATTGCCGAAATATTTACAAAGACAATTGCAAAACCCCTCAGAAATAATGTTCCACTTTTTAGCCCTCCTTCTATATCACCCCTCTCTAATAAAAACAACAATGTTATTTACATTACCTAGGTTAATGTATATATGTTTTTTTAAATATATTTTATTTTTTAATAATAATACATAATTATATATAGAAGTTTTAAAACATTTTTTCTACATTATTTATACATAAATTTGCTTTTGCACAAAAGAAATTAAAAACACTTTGTTTTGTTTACAACTTAATAACCGAGAGAAAAAATTAAACAATAAGAAATGAAAAAAAAACATTAAGTGGAATAATTGGCATCTACTCCTTAAGTAAAAAAAACATAAGGAATTGTTAAAATGATAACGATGCCAGGGCAATATTTTTTTGTATGTTTTTTTTTTTTTTTAGTTTAACAATTTTAATTTTATATTAAGTAAATAAAGGAAGGAGGGTCTTTTATCTTTGTAACAAAGTTTTACAGTGACTGTTGTTGTATTTTAATGTTAAAACAATTTTGAAATACTGAGGATGAAGTGTTTCAAACAAACAAACGAACGAAATAATTAATTAAAAACAAATTAAAACAATAAATCTAATCTTCCAAATTTCTGAAGGCCTGTTGTAAATCTTCGTGTAATTGTTCAAAGTCGGCCTTAATCTTGGCTTCACCGTCTTTAACGGGGTCCTACAAAAAAAAGAAAAAACAATAAATTGTTAGCTCTTAATCTTTAACAAAAGTATATAAAACTTACCTTGAATTTCATGGAAGACAATTGGTACATAATGTTGCCCATAGCCTCACGGATAACGTTCCAGGTAATTTTGTTTTCAGATTGAGCGGTGGATTCTACAGAGTGACGGGCCAAATCGTAGAAGGCAATGATGTTCTTCAACATACCCACACTCTTGTAGAAGGGACAGAATCTGTCGTATGATGAGTAAGAGTTCTGTTGCAAGAAATCATCCTTAAGCAACTTGGCGACTTCCAATGTGATCTTGTCTGTTTCAGCCAATGAAGCTTTACCGACCAATTGTACAATTTCGGATAAATCTTCTTCTTCTTGCAAAATTTCCTTGACCTTGGTACGCAATGGCACGAATTCGGGGAAGTTCTTGTCATAGAAATCATCCAAGGCACGCATGTATTTCGAGTAGGAAATCAACCAATTGATAGAGGGGAAGTGCTTACGTTGAGCCAATTTCTTGTCCAAACCCCAGAACACTTGTACAATACCCAAAGTAGCAGATGTAACGGGATCTGAGAAATCACCACCAGGTGGAGATACAGCACCGACAATGGAAACGGAACCTTCACGTTCAGGGTTACCCAAACACTTAACACGGCCAGCACGTTCGTAGAAGGAGGCCAAACGGGCACCCAAGTAGGCTGGGTAACCGGAATCGGCAGGCATTTCAGCCAAACGACCAGAAATTTCACGAAGAGCTTCGGCCCAACGGGAGGTAGAATCAGCCATCATAGATACGTTGTAACCCATATCACGGAAGTATTCAGACAATGTAATACCGGTATAAATAGAAGCTTCACGAGCAGCGACAGGCATGTTAGAGGTGTTGGCTACCAAAGCAGTACGTTTCATGATAGACTCAGTAACACCGTCAATTTCAACAGACAATTCGGGGAAATCTCTCAATACTTCAGACATTTCATTACCACGTTCACCACAACCGACATAGATAATAACGTCAGAGTTGGAGTATTTAGACAAGGCCTACAAACACGCAAACATATTACAAAAATTATAAATAAATCATATAATTAATATAAAACTGCCAGTTTACTCACTTGTGAGATGACAGTTTTGCCACAACCGAAAGCACCAGGTACAGCAGTGGTACCACCTTGTACACAGGGGAACAAAGAATCCAATACACGTTGACCAGTCAACAAGGGGTGATTGGCAGGTAATTTTTCTGTCACGGGACGGGGTTGACGTACGGGCCACACTTGCAACATAGTGTGTTTTGTAATTTCACCATCGAATTCAGTTTCCAAAACAACATCTTCGACATTGTAGTTGCCAGCGGGGGCAATGTAACGGACGGTACCCTTGGTACGAGGGCTAACAATCATTTTGTGCTTAACTAAGGTGTTTTCATGGACCAAACCGTACAAGTCACCTCCGGTGATGTGAGAGCCGACTTTGACGTTCAAGGGATTGAATTCCCAAGAGGTGGTGCGAGATAGACAGGGTACATTGACACCCTTAGGAATGTAAATAGAGTTGGTTAATTCGTTGATGTCTTTCAATGGACGTTGGATACCGTCAAAGATGCTACCCATAATACCAGGACCCAATTCAACAGACAAAGGCTTGCCTGTACGCAAGACGGGATCGCCCACGGTGACGCCAGAGGTTTCTTCGTATACTTGAATGGTGGCCATGTCACCTTCCAAACGGATAATTTCACCTACCAATTCATAGTAACCTACACGTACCAACTCGTACATAGCCGAGCCAGCCATGCACTCGGCTGTGACGACTATTTTTTATTTATTCAAAAATACATGGTCATAAAAGAGAAGTGGAAATGCAAGGAAATCCGGCATAAAAATATGAATTTAATTGGTTCATTTCATTAATCCTACTTACCAGGACCTGACACAGCAAATACGCGACCATATTTGGATTCTGCTTCTACATCGTCGAATCTCTTCAAGTTGGACATTTTGCTTCTGTACTTCTTACACTTTAGGTATCAATGGAATGCTTAAACTAAAAAAAATGATTTTTTTAATTTTATTCAATATTAATTTATCTAATATTTGCTTAATAAAAGCAACAATAACGCCAAAAGAAATGGAAAAATACAAAATTATCTTTATTTTTTCACTGACTTGTGTTGTCAGCTGACTTCGTTTTAGTTGGGTCACTTGATATATCACACACATTCATTGAAACTTTTTTCGTTTCTTCTTTAATTCCAACATTCCAGTTTACTTGATTATTTTTTACAAATCATTTTGCTCACTTCCATTTTAATTTTATATTTTTTCCATTTCTTGTTGCGTTTCTGTTTAAATAATTCCCCCCACTTTATTTACTTAAAAAAAAACTAATTAATTTGTATCAATCGCAATGTATTTTTTTCCTTCCAAAAGACAAAAAAAACTCTTTAATTTGTAAATTATTACCAACAGGTTTCTTCTCTGCCACACCGAACTACGACGATCAACGAAATAATGACATTACTACGTACTTACTTGACTGCAATAACTTGAAAAAAGCTTTTACTTCACGTGACATTTGGAAGTTCGGAGATACTTCCACTATTCACTGGAAGTGTGTTGTGGTTACTTTTGATTTTTATTGTAGTGTTGCCATTCACTGTGCTACCAGACATTTTTGATTAATGATAAGTGATCTGGTAAAAAATAGGTATATTTATTTATTCGTCATGAGGTTTTGTTAATTTCACAGAAGAAAAAAATGGAAACAATTTAAAACGTAATAGTTTTTGAGTTTAAAAATTTAGTGTACTATTTTGAAAAATATATGAAAGTTGTGAGAAAACTTTCAGACGTATTCAAAATAAATAACGTATGTTTGATAACGAGTTGCTATCTTTATCTTATGGAAATTTACATGCAAAAAAGTTAGTTACTCGTAAGCAAACATATATCATTTGTATGGATTACTGCTGTATGTTTTTTATAAAGCTCACAAACTGCAGATTTCTTTACATTTTTTATTTAAAATTACTTCATTGTTATTATTATTATTTTGTTTATTTATTTTTAATGTTATATTAGGGATCCCTAGAAAAATGTTTATACAAAAATTGGTTTGATATTTTTAACGATATATTTATTTGCAGCAAATATAAAAAAACTAATATAAAGTTAATTAATATGTATTCAATAAAAAGTTAAAATAATTATGAAAAAAGTTTAAAAATATCTTGAAAGAGTAGAAGAAACATAATAAAAGCTTTAAGCTTTTTGTTGTTTCTTATCCAGTTAAGTTTTGAACTGTAAAACGAAATATTAACTGTGAATTATTACTTAAATGTTTCATAATTAAGTTTGCACTTAAATAGACACTAAGAAATCGGTATAAAACCTGGCTTAAAAGAAGTTAAGTTAAACATGAAATATTATTTTTCTAATTATTTTTTAAATTCTTAATACATACACAAATTATGACATTAATATTTTTTACATTATCTTATTAAGTATTCTTGCCAATATTTAAGTAAAAAATAAGAAAAATAATTTATTTAATCATTTTTTCTCCACTGCAAAGTTTTAAACTTTCGTTATTTTAAAAATGTTAGTAGATTTTTTTTTTGTATTTTATATTAATAAAATCTCCAAATTTTACGATGTTTATCATGTGGCAACATTTCGCATTAAAAAAACATTTAAAGCTTTTAAAGTTCTCAATACACTCAAAGAATTTTTTAATGGATTTTATCTAAAGCAATCCAGAATTAATTTTTGATCTATCTATAACAAATTTTGAAATTTGTATATTAAAAAATTGATACACACTTTTATTTACGTAAATGCTATGAATATAGTTTAAAATACTTAAATATGTTGATATGTATATACAATTTAATAATTTTTTAAAGTCTTCCTACCACACATTTAAATTATTATATATATATTTTTTTTTTTTTAATTCTGATATTTGTTATCATACAGAAATTTTCGTTTAAATTTTTATGTTGTTTTGGTAAATGTCATTTGCAATAAATGCTGGTAAATAAACAAAATTAATCTTGTTTTTATTTTATTATACTTTTATTATACCCGTTAGGATGGGTCGATTTCTTCGACTGAGAAAAAATGAAAGGTTATACGCCTTTCCTAGTATTTCCGAAATGGGTCTCAAAAAATTATAATTTTTGAGAACGTATTGAAAAAATTATTGTAAAACCTTTTATATGACAATTTAGTGCGTATTTTTTTTTTTTTAATTTTTAAAACAACAGACGTTGGATAGATTTTCCTTAGACCCTTAGTTTTTTGGAAAGTTTTCTTGGAATTATATATTTGCAGCTAAACACATTTTCACAAAAATGATAGAACCACCTTAACATACAATATACAATATAGACTAATTTTATATAAAATAACTTTTTAGCCTACAATCGTAATTACAAAATTCAACAATTTCACATATCAAAATATTTAGTCAACTAAAATATTTCTATTAAAATATTGTTTTTCATTTCGAAATGTTTTTATGTTTTGCATAAATTTTATGATTTCTGTTGTTCTTGTTGTCTCTTCTTCTTACCAATATATAAAAAATTCATGTATTCCTGCTACTTCTTCTTTAACTCTTTGGTATAAATTTATTCTGTATGGGTCAAGAAGAACTATGTACATAAAGTATGATAGTTGAAAAAAGTATGTGGGAAAACATTTGTCAACAGGAAATAACTGTAGCAGAAGTGAGCAAGAGTTTTAAAAACCGGAAGTTATGTTAAAACCAAAAACTTTTAAATTGATTTCTGTTTTTTCTTAAAGCAGAAAAAAATAAAATAAAAAATGAAATTAAATTTAAGAAATTTTATGTTATTTTTGTTGTTAAATTTAAATCCTTATATTCGGTCCTAAAATGGTTAAAATAAATTAAAAATTTTGTATAAAAAATTTAATATTCTAACACATTTTTATAACTTTTCATTTTTTATTGTTTTATTTAATCGTCTGAATATTAAAAACATAAAAAATTTGTATGCCATTTAGTAATGCTTTCCTTACCTTATAATTGCAGTGCATGAAGGCTTATGTAGAATTTGAAATATCCGAGGGTGCCTATGAGATCTCATGTCCGGATGCCCAATGCCCAGAACAAGGCGTTATGACATTGCCAGAAATTGCAAACTTAACAACAAATAATTTAATGAAAAAACATCACAGATATCGATTAAATAGAGGTAAGTTTTATCCATAAATTAATTTTTGTACGAAAGATTTTTCACACACTGTTAATTAAAGAGTTTAGCAGCAAAAAATTAATATTTGAATTTTCTTTTAAATTCTAATAGAAATCGAGTTGGATAAAACACGTACCTGGTGTCCTCGTGCTGGTTGTGAAACTGTTTGTCTTATTGGTTCAAGCACTTCTCAATCTGATGCAGCTCCCTCAACATCGGCTTCCTCAGCCTCTTCGACTGCAACATCAGCAGTAAATCCAACATCAACAACTCCCAATGGTACAAATGCCATTACAACACTATGTGCCGTACAATGTCCATCCTGTAAGGATGAATTTTGTTCGGCTTGTAAAAAGACGGTAAGTAAGAAAACCAGAAAATAAAATTGAGTAGAGATTACGTTAAACTTTTAAATAAACATTGTAGATTGTATATACACATACAAATATTTTATCTGATTGTCTTGTTGAAGAAAAATTGTTAAAATAACTTAAATAAAATGTATATTTTCCTTAGTGGCATCCAAACATTACTTGCGAAGAACACAGTCGTCGTTTGGCAGCAGATGGTCAGGATGATATTGGTATACCCTTCGATAACGACCTCATCAAATGTTGTCCCATGTGTGCAGTGCCAATAGAAAAGGATGAGGGTTGTGCTCAAATGATGTGTAAACGTTGCAAGCACGTTTTTTGTTGGTATTGTCTGGCCAGTTTGGATGTAAGTATATGCACACAAAAATATAATTTTTATTTAAAACATACAAAATATTCTTTTCTTTCTTCTAGGATGATTTTCTGCTACGCCATTATGATAAGGGACCATGTAAAAATAAACTTGGACATTCCCGTGCTTCGGTGGTATGGCACCGAGCTCAAGTGATAGGAATTTTTGCGGGTTTTGGTATTCTATTATTGGTGGCTTCGCCATTACTTCTGTTAGCAGCTCCTTGTATTATATGCTGCAAATGTCGTAGCTGTAGTGGATCAAAAATCGATGAAGGCGATGGAGAAATGGATGAAGCTACTGCTTTGCAAAGGTGATTTTTTTGTTTTTAATAAAAATAAATTGCTATGAAATTATAAATAAGAGAAAATTTGGTTAAACCAACTAGTGATTGAAAAGAAGCAGAAATTGATTTACTTTATTTTAATAAAATTAATATACTTATAACACAATAGTGCAAAAAAGTTGATGAAAGGATCCAAAAGTTTGTCATTTATAAGTTTTATAAAGAATTAAAGTTTCACTAGTTATGTATTAAAATTAATATATTTCTTAATTTTTATTAATTAATTTATTTATGTATTTTATATATCGTATTGAATTAATGTTCTTTATCGTTGTTCTTTTCAGCCTCAACTAAATACGACTGCAGTTAATATTACATTTTTTTTCTTATAACTAAATAATAAGTATTTAAATATTTGTACATAAATTCGTAATTTTTTTTCTTTGAAATTTACAAAAATATAAATGAACATAAAAACAATAAAATTGAATTTTATGTTAAATAGAAAAAAAAATAATAATAATACATATAAATTAAATACATTTAAAATAAACTGAACAAACTTATTTAAAAATTTGTACATGAATTCAACTAAGTATATACGATAATATAATATGAACAAGTATATACATATATACAAATATGTATTAGTTATATATTAATTGCGATATTATAATATCTATTAATTTATAAAATATTATATATTTCTTTAAGTAATCATGTCTATTTGTACATTAATTAGTTAGTTACACTTACAGTTATAGTTAGTCTGTTAGTTATTAAAACATCATGAAAATGATACTGTTTTATTATCTGTTTTCTATTAGTATATTATTAATCAAGTAATTAATAAATAATTATAATTTATCATAATAAGTGCACGTATAATGTTAACTAAAACAAAAATTGTGATATTTACAGTGATTCGTTTTAAATAATTATTGAATTATTTAAATCGATAGCTTTACACAAAAAAAATAATAATAATAAACAAAATGTTTTATTGCTTTTGACTTAAATCTACATTACAAACAAGAAACAACAACAATATATAACTTATAAATATATATATATTAAATATGTTTTTAATTTACAGATATATAAATTAATTATAATTTAATTGTTATCATTTTTTTGCTGATTATATTTTAACATTAAAAAACAGAAAAATTAACGAAAAACTAAAAAAATAATAATAAATAAATATTATACATATAAACGTGAACAAAAACAAATAAATATACATATATGTATGTATTAATTCAAAGTGTTTATTTTATATTTTTATTATATTTTTTTCCAAATGTAATATATAAAATTCTAAACCGTAAAAAATATATATATTAAATTATATTATAAATATTAGTTAAAAACGTAGTTAGACATTTAAATATTTCTTTCTTCTGTGTACATTTACTGCTGTTTTATTTTTTTGAAAACGATAATATAATGAAAAAAAAATGTTGATATAAAATGAATATTTCCGAAAGCCAATGCATATTTAGAAAAGAAACTAAAACAATATAAATATTTAATAATTTATATACATATTAATTTTCTGAATTACATTCAAGTAAATACATATATGTATGATCTTAAATAATGAACAAAATAATAGAATTACAAGAGTATCATATTATTTAATTTACTGATTTTAGTGACTATACAAAATTGGAATGAAATGAAGGTGGATAAAATGAATTATTGTAATATAATCTATAACAGCATTGACATTCCAAAACGTTAAATATTATAAATACATATGTTTTGCATAATTAATGTTTTAAATTCCAAATTAAAATAAATATATTTTATTCCATTACTTGCATTAACTTTTTGTAAAATCCTCAATTAAGTCCAAATACTTGTCAATAAAGTGCTATTAATTAAATGTTGCCTTAGTAACACTCTTAAACCATATAAGTTTTTATTAATATTGCTTGATACAAAAGATTTATCAAGCAATATTAATAATTATTTAAAAGATAATCCAAGTCATTATTTTATTGATTCTATTATTTTGTCCATATATGTATACATACGTCGAATGTAATGCAGAGAGATACATTTACTTATTATCCTATACTCGTAAACATGCATAAAACACCATTTTCAATTATCAATAAATAATATTAATTGTATAAAAAAAAACAAACTTATAACATAAATTTGAACAGACTATATAAAAAATATGTATTTTAATAATTATAGTTAAATACATATATTAACATAGCTAATAACTAACTGTGCAGTTAAAAATTAACACAAATATGAAAACAAATGAAATATGTATAAAATATTAATAAAGTAATAAAAATGTACATGTAGTTAAATATCAAATATAAGAAACTGTATTAAACAAATAAAAATATTACCCCCTTAATGTATAAATTCAATAAATTCTAAAAATGTTTAAACAATTGAAGTTTTATTTAGAAAGG
>MINK01174231.1:0-13802 GCA_001735545.1 Phormia regina | reverse complement strand
CTTTTCGATTTTTTCCGACTATTTTCGATTTTTCCGACTATTTTCGACTTTTTTCGACTTTTTCCGACTATTTTCGATTTTTCGACTATTTTCGACTTTTTCCGACTATTTTCGACTTTTTCCGACTATTTTCGACTTTTTCCAACTATTTTCGACTTTTCGATTTTTTCCGACTATTTTCGACTTTTGGCATCAAGAAAGTCGATTTATCGACAATTTTCAAATCAAAAATTGATTTCTATTTTTCGACTTTTTACAAAAAAGTCCGAAAAAATCAGTAAGTCGGAAAAGTCGACTATTCCAATATTAAAAAAATGGAAAAATCGACTATTTAAGAACTGAAATAGTCGAAAAATCGACTATTTAAAAATTAAAAAAAATCGAAAAATTGTCGACTTTTTGTTAAAACTATAAAACTCTAGGGTAGAAAATTAACTGCCACATGGAGGTTTGTGTAAATTACGGTTTTTAAATTTTAAAAGTATAAAACTTTTATAGTTAGAATTATTTTCATTAAAAAAAATTTACAATTTTTATTACGTACCTTCTTAGGTAGACTTTAATGTGTGAATTAAAAGTCGTTAAACAAAAGTTTTTAAAAAATTCAATCTTATTTTTTATATTTTTAATAAAATATATTCATTCATACAATAATACAAATTATAACAAAATATAGTCTCATTTAGTCAATATTTTCTAACGAGAAATATAACTATAAAATTTATTTCATTTTAAATACCATTTAACTTTTAATATTAAATTCATATTTTAAAACTTTAAAATAGTATTTAAAATAAAATAAATCTTCTGCTAGAAGAAAATATATACCATAACAAATATACGTAGTCTTATATACATATATAATTAACATATAGAAAAAACTCTAAGCCTTGATTAAGAGTAAGCGTAATTATTACTGTTGAATATTGCAAGATTTTATTTGGCGAGCTTTAAGTTTTTTTATATGTTTTGACGTGCGTGATTTTTGTGAGATCATCACGTTCGGAGACGCTCTATATGTTGAACTAAAGAGAAGATAATTAAAGACTATCTTATCAGACATATGTATATTGTAAAATCTTACTTGTTGGTATCGGTAGAATCATCATTATCAGTTGTTAGCGTGGGAATATTTTTTAAAGTCTCCAAATATTCACGAGCGATTTCTATATCTTTTTCAAGTTTGTTTACTATTAAAGAGAAACATTTTTGTGAAAATAAATTAATAAATAAATAATTTTTTTTTAGTAATTTTTAATTAATAATGTAATAAATTATATCTTTCAAGCAATAATTTCATTTCATAAGTTAAACTGATTTATATTAAACCAATATTAATCATTACCCAGGAAAAGGTTCTAAAATCATTACTTTAAGACTGATGTAATCAGAACCTCTTCAGATTATTTTATAATATACTCAGAACTAGTGGTGTCACAACCAATTCTGGAATTCTTGGAGTACAACCTGTTTAAGATTTTAAATTTGATTTATGAAATGTTTTGGCATTATTTGAAGGTCTAATACAATTTTTCATGGGTATTAATCTTTTAATGTTATATTTAACTACTCACCTTTATCCTTTAACATTTCTTCCGAATTACTACAACACAATTCACTTTTGCAGCGACAACATTTCTGTTCCATATCCGTTACATTTGTATTGGAAATTTTTAAATCAATATCATTATTTCCAGTACCAGCTCCACCAACTAAACGAGGTAATACCATGGATGACATCAACATGTTTTCAACCTGTTCTTTGTGATCTGATAAAATCATATCTAGCAAACATCCTGGTAGCAGTTGCTCCGCCTGGGCATAAATTTTTTTATGTAAATAGGCCAACTCTCTAAAAGAAAGTGTATTAATGCCGCTGTGATAGAGTTTATGACAAATGCTGTAGAGTTTTGATTTATTGTTGAACAAACGACTAAAGCAAAAACCACATTCGTGTATAAACTCTTCCAATATATTGCGTAATTCCTTTTCGAAACTGCGACCTTGTAGAAGATTCGATTTTAAAGTATCAGACTTCTGGTAAACAAAATTATCTAATGCTGCAGCTTTAGGTGGGATACGGTTTGATTGTTTATAAGAAGTTGATTTAATGATAGAGGATTTAGCTTCTGTTAAAATATTGTCGTCTAAAGAAGTTGGTGGAATATTTTCTGTAGTTTTCGATGGAACGTGGCTAGTCGTTTGTTGCGTTGTATCCTTAAGTGGCGTGGACTTAGTACTTGGAGACTTTGAGGTTTTAACATGCTCCACTAAAGCAGCAGCTTTTATTTCGTTTAAATCGGATCTTTTAGTAGGAACGCTACTGGCCTGTTTTTTGCCCGTATCTTTGAGGGGATACACTTTATCTTCTTTAATATTGTTATCTAAAGCTGACGATTTCATATGAGATGAGGGTGTTTTTAAGTTGTCTCTATCATAATTATTATTTTCGTTACTAATAGGTATTTTATCATAATTTTTGGTTTTATTTTCGCTTTCGTCTGTTTCACTTTTAGGAGGCTTAATATCTGTAATATTGTCGATATCTTTTCTCGTTCTATCTTTAACAGTTAGGTCTTTATTTTCGTCATGAACTATATCTTTGACAATTCTATGTTCAGACTTTTCGCCTTTCGTTTTATCATCATTTCGTTTATTAAGATTATCTTTATCATTTGATAGTTTTATATTATATTCCGCCTCGAGTTTTATCCTATCGGCTTCTAATTTGTTATTGAGCTCTTTTAATTTTTTTAAATCCATTTCGCGTACTTCGGCTTCTTCTTGTAATTTAGCATTTTCACGTTGACATGTCTTAAGCTTTTCCATTTCTTCCCCTAATTGACGACGCAAATCATCTATAATCTTTTGATCATCTCGTGAATTAATCGCACTGACAGCATTAGCCAATTGTTGATTTTTTAATTGTACATCACTGATGTCCTTAACCAAACCTATAGTTCCTTCTAAATCTTTTCCTATTCTTTTGGCTTCAACACCATTTCGATTGATTTCTTTGTCTAGATTTTCTATTTTTCTTAACATATTAGACATTTTGATTTCTCCTTCTTCGAGTTTAACATTTAATCCTTGATTTTCTTGTAATAGTTTTTCATTTTCAGTTTCTAATTCTTTTAGGCGTTTTAAAGCATCAGCACAGATAGCTTCACAATTGGCCGCTTCCTGCATTTCATTTTTCATTTCATTTACTTGCTGTTGTAAGCGATGCATTTCTCGACAACATTGTTTGTCATCATATTCTCGATTAGAATCATTGGGTTCTGGTTGTAGGCCATAGACAGCCATAAATTCATCATTAAAACAACCTTTACGTTTTAGCTCTTTCATAATTTCATCAAGTGTGGCGCAAGTGTAGAAGGCTAATTCATCAGTTTGATTTTTATCGGTTTGCGATTGATTATCTTGTAGACATTGCAATTTGACAGATTGTAGTTCATTTACAACGTCCTTTTAGTGGAAAATTTTAAACAAAAAATGAAAAAAAAAAAATTTATATAAAAATTAAAAAAAAAAAAAATATTCATTTGAAGTTAAAAATAAATCTAAATAAATAATAGGAAAACGCATTCCAAGTAGCCGCTTTTACGCTATTAGTAATAAAGAAAATTTAGCATTAAGAATTAAGGGAAAATAGTATAATACATTGAATTACTGTTTTGTTTTTTGGGTGTTATGTTAATGGTTCAATCCCCACCAGCGGCACTACCCTATTTTACAAATAACATGTTGTGAGCTTGTACTTCTAGTAAATCAATGGAAAATATTTTGGTAATGTTGAAGGAACATGTCGAAATCGTTGATCGAGGACAAGCAAACTATTATCTGGCAATGGAAATTGTTAGAAATGATCCAAGAGGTAACATTGAAATTCATCAAAAGTTTTTTGTGAATGAACTTTTGAAGCAATGGAATATGAATTATTGCAAGCCTGCTAAGACGCCGTTTGTTGCTGGAACAGTTCTTTTAAAATGTGAGAAAGAAAACTGCAATGATTTGGTGCAGATTAAGAAGTATCAATCATTAATTGGAAGTCTTATGTATTTATCAACAATTTCAAGATCCGATATCGCACACACCATATCAAGCTTAGGACAGTTCAGTTCTCATCAGCACAAAAAAACATCTAGTTGCTGCCAAACACGTCTTACGATACTTAAAATATCAACAATGTTCTCTAAGTTATAGGAAAGATGGAAATGAGTTAATATGTTATTCCGATGCTGATTGGGGATCAAATATAATAGATCGTAAGTCTTACAGTGGATATGTTTTATTTTTCGCAGGTGGGCCGATTTCATGGGAGTCGAAAAAGCAAAACATAGTTGCTTTGAGTTCGATGGAGGCTGAATATATTGCCATGTGTGAAGCCGTAAAAGAGATTACTTTTTACCCAAGTCTGCTGAATGAATTTGGATTCAAAAATTTGCTAAGGGAACCAACTGTATTGTGTTGTGACAATCAAGGCGCTCAGTTTTTGACAAAAAGCCATATGACGATGAAGAGGAGTAAACATATCGACATACGATTATATAAATAAAAAATACAATGCCAATGAGATTGAGTTGATGTATTTTCCTACCGAGTCCAACGTTGCAGATACTTTAAATGAATTATACTTTGCTTTCAATGTATCATAGTAATTTTCTTGTATGTTTTCAATATGAAAAAAAATATTGTCAGTTCGAAGAAAATATTCAAGCTGAAATAAATTAAGTTTTTATATTAAAAAATAATATATCAAGACCTTTTTATATAACAGAAGTCAAATTTTTAAGTAACTAGGATACAGAAAAAGCCTACGTATAAAAAATTACATGAAAACATAAGACTAAAAATCATATTTTATGATTTCGTAGATCTGTTCATCAGAATATATTGTAAATATTTAGTGGACACTCGGCAGAATGAAAGGGATTTTCTAGTCAGCTACAATTGTCATTAAAATAAATACATAGTTATTAGTCCTCATAATGACCTCAAAATCTTGAGAAACACCTTAGTAATCAATAATCGTAGTATGTTAGATATATGTAGACCTTAAAAAACCCATTGCATTAAAAATGGCCTAACATCAGCAGACTAATAATATTTTATTTCGAAAATTAAAAGCGATTTCTTAAATGCTTAAAAATCTTCAATTGTATAGAAATTGATAAAAATCTAAAATCTATTGTCACATTTTTATGACACATTAAACCGATTAATTTTAAAATTCATCATACTAAAATAAAAAAAAAAATAGTTTGATAAGAAACAAATTAAAATTTGTTTTAAAGTTCTAACCACAAATCTGATCATCTCATTAAGAATCTATATAAAAAAAATAAAATTTCAAAATTCTAGAAATTTGTTTAGAATTTAAAAATTTACAATTGTTTTTGTGCAAAGTAAAAAGTAAAAAAAAAAAAAAACAATTAACAATGAAAAATAAACATATAAATTGCAAAAATAAATCAACTTTCTCTTATTAAATAACAGAGTTACCAAATGAATAAATGAATATGTTGCTTAAATGAAATTCCCAATTTATAAAAGGGATATCAGTAACATATATAAGTACATATCACTTTGAATCCTTAAACAATGCAATATGGAAACTAATAATATTAAAATTGAATATTTTTTTTCGCTTTTCAGATATTTTTGTTGTAATAAAAAAAGGATACTTAAAATGAGCAATTTTGTGTTGTGATCAAATGCTAGCACTTCGCCTTCAAATTCCTCATTGAAGCAGGTCGTGCACATCACTGTGGATCCAATACTGAAGCAATCATTAACTGCGGCCATTTTTAATTGTTGCCTGCCAATCTTTGGGGGGAGTAACAACAGCAACTACAACGACGATGACGATAATGATTTCAATAACAGAACAGCAGCAACGGTAAGCAGCAATGAATATCGTCGACGATGACAATAATGTTGTTGTTGATTGGTTTGCTGGCTGGTTGGATTTATTGGTGAGAAGTTAGTTGTTGTGTTGTTGCTCAAACCTGATTTGCAATATAAAAAACATACACACACAATTATTTATTAGCGTTTTATGTTGTTTATATTTTTCTGTTTTTTGTCCAAATTGTTTTTAACTTAATTTTTTTATTGGTTTTTTTTTACAACAATTTAACCCGGAAGTTTTCCGCACTGAGATTTACAATTTTCTTCGCAAGCCAGCTTTTTTCAATTTGTAGGACACACACAATTTTCTTATGCTATTGTGGTGTTGTATTACTTTTCTTTTTTGTTAACAAATTGTTTTAAATTTTCCTTGTTATTACTGAATGAAGATTGTTAAATGGATGTGTGTGTAATGATAATTTGGCCCGCTCACTGCTAAAAAGACTTTTCACTTTTTTCTGGCGTTTGTTTTGTTCTTTCTAATTTGATTGCCTTTTTTTGCCAGCCTTTTTTTCTTCATGTAACTTTTTCTTGTTTTTTCTATAATTTTTCACAACTTGAGAAAGTGTGTGTGTATGATTTATTTTTTTAATTTGTATATTTTTTATGCACAATTATTTTAATACACTTTTTTTACACTAAACAAATTGTTTAAATG
The DNA here is from genome assembly GCA_001735545.1 of Phormia regina. Classification (NCBI taxonomy): domain Eukaryota; kingdom Metazoa; phylum Arthropoda; class Insecta; order Diptera; family Calliphoridae; genus Phormia; species Phormia regina. The sequence continues at coordinate 7,231 of MINK01174231.1, read as the reverse complement.
CAATATTTGCTTTGCAATAAATTTTCTTGTGAAATTTTTATTGAAAAATAATAATAAAAAACGGTGCCGACGACAAGTTGGAAAAAATTTATCAACGCACGAAACGTATGCAAAGAGAAAGAAGGCAATTATGTCCCACAAAATACGAATGTGTCAAAAGAGACCATGAAAAATTCCACATACGCATGCGAGAGTGTGTGTGTATGAAAATGTGTGATGTAAGAAGAATTGGGAAAATGTCAAAATGTATGGACAGTGTTGCCAATAGAAATAGTTGAACATAGGGTTCTGCCAACTAATAATTTGTTTGATGTGTTCCCACTATGGGTGTCAATTTCATAGACGTGTGAACATCGCGTCTCCACAAGAGATTTTTATATCATAATATGCAAGGCATATTAACTATTAGGTAGAGTTGAAAACACAGCTGACTGTTTTTTCTTATTTCTTATAACTGTCAAATCTTTCTTCTACATGGTGTTTGTTTCAATGTGTGTTTTGTTTACATTTTTTATCTAATTTTTGTTATTGTTTCAATGAACAAATTTTGACATTTAAAGAACACCAGTGAGAGAATTTTTTTTATTGTTGTAGAATTGCTCTAACCTAATAGTAAATAAGTAACAGAGAGTGTCAAATTCGCAGTTAGTGTTATCTCACATATTACTTATACGTGTAGATGGTATGTTAGTCTCTTTAATCGTTGTTGAGAGTGTAGAGTACAAAATACACTGGAAAAATTACGTTGAGTCTACATTAGACAAATTTTTATCAAGACAAACGTCAAAAAATTATCCTTATAACTAGTCGTCTTCACGTAACATAAAATATTTAACATTATCATTAACATCATGTTAATGATAACTGTAAATCGTTCAATTCGATGTTTAAACATGGTTCTTTTAACATTTGCTTTAACAACCGTGTTTAAACATCGAAAATATTAACATTAACATAAAATTGTCAGCGCTCGAGCTCTGAAACTTTGTCTTGGTAAAAGATTGTTTGTTGGAATTTTTTTCCTATAATTGACAGACAAAAAACTCTAACAAAAATTTGACGTTTGTCTTGATACAAATTTCTCTAATGTAGACTCAAAGTTATGAAAGTTAATTGTTTGGTAATTTATTTCTTTAATAATGTTAAGATGGAGGAATATTTGTTATGGCAATATTCATAAATTTTAGTGTACGAAAATTAGAAATTAGCTATTTGACTTATATACATTAAAATGTATTTTAACATTCGTATTGATAAAAATATCTGTAATGTAAACAATACCATATGCAAGAAAACATATGTCATAATAAACCATGTAAAAAGTACCAACAACAATTAAAATGGCATCTTTTACCAATTAAAATGGGTTCTTTTAACACATTTATTTTTTGACTTGTAGGATATATTTATGTGAAAACTTAACATTTAAATATCAATTTCGATTCCAAAGATTTAAGGCGTGTGTAAACAAAAAAATATCCTTAATTACATATAATATGTGGTAAAGAATTTTCGCTTAAATTTATTTCTTTTCTGAAATAATTTAAACAAATTTAATACTTTTAAAGACTTCTTCTTAATTTTATTAAAACAAATTAAATTTACACAAAGAGGGTAGTGAAAAATGTTAATTAAACATTTAATGATTTCTTAAAATTGTAAATTATTTAAGGAAATTTGTAATTTACTATAAATGTAAATGTCATTATAGAATAAGAAATTAAAAATTATTAATAAATATAATTACACATTCTTAGTTTCAACATCTTTACATACTGCTAACATTATTATTTTTTGTTGCATTAAATTATTTCTTACATTATGAATACATATTTGAATTATTTTTAAATTGTATATTGTCCTAAATAACTATATGTATTAAATACGCGTTTTATTTTGAATACCTTTTAAGTATTTATTAAAAAAAGTATAATTTGAGCATCATTTGGAATTGTTAAGCTGGAAAATTCTTCGTGTCTATCTTCTTGAGCCTATGAGTGATGGGGATGCATTTTCTTTTCCATTTCAGCTTCTACTCGCGCCTCATCAATAGTTGCCACAGTGGGTAATCCACCAGGCCAGTGTAACAATTCTGGTTCATGTTCCATAATCATATTGGCTTCGGCTGTAATAATAAATTACAAACAATGACAATTTTTAAATTAGATTAAATCAATTGAGAATGCATGGTTATGATAATAAAAAAGAAACCCACATTTTGAAAAGTATTTATTTTTTTTATAAAGAAATGTTTATTTAAAAAAAATATTTTCATTTATATTTATAAAGTTGGTTTTTTGATATTGTTTTAGCGGCGCTTTTTAATCGTTTCTAAATAAAAACACAACAAAAAATAAGAGATAAAGTTGCTTAAAGTAATAATTTTGGCATACTATGATATGAATTCATTTGGAGGGTGGGGGTGGTGGTGTTGATGGAACACCTAAAAATGGGCCAAGTAAACCCAAATCGGTTATAATTTTGGTAACGGTCAAATCTGAAAAATAATATTGATATTAAAAATAAGGATATTACTAAACAAATCAAATTAATTTAACAAAGAGACCTAGTTTTTAGAATGTTAAGTATATTAAGTTTGAAATTTGCAAATAATATTTAATGTTTAGAGAGAAATTTAAAAATTTTTGAATTGATTTTTAATTTAATTTAAATTATTTTACTTAAAATGTATGTAAGTTTAATATTGTTAATTGCTTAACACTTCAAAAACTAGGACTGTATAATAATACATTTCGTCGGTACGTTGATGAAAGGCTTTATGGTTTTTTATTGAACCATTGGAACATTTTATAGATTATCTGTCATTTATTTTTATCTGTTTTCAAGAAGATTAACATTTAAAAAATCATTTTTTTCGCTTTCTTAAAAAGTTGTTCATTCACCAGCGCACTAACGATTAAAAAACTCTCCAGGAAAAATTTTGGAACACGTTCTAAAATTATAAGTTCTAGTATTAACGTTATTGGAACCAATGGATACGACTCTTTAATAACAACTTTAAAATTAGTGATTTCACAAACAATTATGTATCTCATGAAGTAAAACCATATTACGATTCTAAATTGGTTTTAAGAAATGTTTTTAAGAACTACTTCACTGAACAGTTTATAGGTTACGAAATAAGTTTCCTGAACTGTTTAAAAATTTGAATAAAAATTGCTTATTGGAATTAAACATAAAAATTGGTTAAAAACCCGTTTTTTGAGAACTATTTAAAAAAAAAAAAAACAAGTTTGGTTCCATAGAATGCATACCGCGGTAAGGTAACACTTCTTTAGAACTTGTTCTGTAGGTGACAGTTACAAACAAACATCATTGGTTGTAACGCTAAAATAGAACGAGTGCGGACAGTTTTCATTCGTTCTGGAACTAGTTTTAGAACAAATATAATTTTTCCTGGGTTCAATTTTATTAATATACAAATGTTACTGAAAATTATTAACATAACAAGGAACAAAATAAATTTAACATAAGTATAATGAAAATTACATGCATAGAATTCTATACACATCTAAAATCTTTCGGATAAAATAAAATCTTAAAATTAAATTTTATCCGAAATTTTGTGACTATTGTGATTATGTGAAATTCGTTTTGTTAATTTTAGATTTAAACGGTTTGCCTTGTTACAAGTGTCGTGACGAAAATCTGGCGTTTTCTTTAATTTCGTATTATGAAAGTCGCTAACAACAAAAAATACTTGCCACTAATATTGATTTTGTCGTTTTGAACGATGACGCGAATTACAATCGTAATAACGTTAATTGAAATTCACCTCTAATTGATATAGTCAAAGGTAAAAAACTAAACAAAATATAATATCCCAGGAAAAATTTTGGAACATGTTCTAAAATTATTAGTTCTAGAACTATGTAGTGTAACCAGAACCACTTCAGATTCTTTAATAACATTCTCAGAACTAGTGGTTTTACAAACAATATTGACACTAATGGAGTAGAACCTTATTTTGATACTAAATTCGTTTTAAGGAATGTTTTTTAAGAACTAGTGCTTAATAATTAATTCTATATGATTTCTACATTACTTCTAAGAACAAATTACTGGTTTTCGAAACTTCCTAGAACTGTTTAAAAAATTCCAAAAATTAAGAAACTGTATTTGCAGAATTAAATTTGTTTCAGAAGTGGGCTTTAGATAATAGCCCATTAGAATAACGCTTCTATAGAACTAGTTCTAAATGTGACAATTTCGAACAAAAATTATTGATGAAAAACTAGTTCTAGGAAGCGTTCACAACGAATGCGTTACTAACCTAAGGTAAACACTTTCCAAGAATTAGTTCTGGGAGGTGACAATTTCAACGCCGAAAATCAATTGGTTCGTTAACGCCAAAGTAGGAACAAGTTACAGGTCTGTTTCATTGGGTTCTGGAACTTAGTTGTAGAAACCTAACTATAATTTTTCCTGGGATTATTTTTTAAAAAATCAAATCATAGAAAACTTTTAAAAAATCTGATATTAACCAAGGGCTATTTCTACGACAGAGTGATAACCGAAATTATTGTGATAGTTTAAAACAGAATTGGGTGACAAAAAGTTAAATTTTTTTATTCTGCTTTTAAAAAAAATATTTTTCGTTATAGTTTGGTCACTATTATAAACAACAAATTGATTAAATAACTAATGACTGTGACAACTATCATTAATTCCAGAATAACAAAATTTTAAATTTATTTGTTGTTTTCCATATTATTTGTCGGCACGATTTTTTCGTTCGACATCGTGGGACAGGCTATAAGTCGAAAGATTTTTAAAAATTTTTAACAAATTAATTTTTTTTTTTGATGACAATTCGAATTTTTTTTATGAAAATTTAAAATTTTCGATGAAAAGTTAAAAAATTTATTTTTAGTAAAAAATTTAATTTTTAATAAAAATTTTAAATTTTAGTAAAAATTTGAATTTTTATAAAAAAATATAATTTTTAGTAAAAATTTTAATTTTTATAAAAAATATAATTTTTATTAAAAAATTGCATTTTTATTAAAAATTTGAATTTTAGTAAAAAATTTGAATTTTTAATAAAAAATCTGAATTTTAGTAAAAAATTTAATTTTTGATAAAGAAATCAGATTTTTAATAAAAATTTGATTTTCGGTGAATATTAAAAATAAACATTTCTTACAAAAACGATTGACTCTTTTGAACTTTAATCGTATTCAAAATCATTTTTAGCTATTTTTCAAATAACTCTATGAATACATTTTTATGAATTTAGGATTTATGCACGTGAATTTATGAGCGATGAAGCTCAGATAGATAGCCTTCGTTCTTGAACTAAAATTATAACTAGTATCAAGATACATACTTTAAAATTGCTTACATCAGGGAGTAAAAAACGTATGTACTATAGTTGTTACTTAGACCTTTAGGGTTATTTTAACTCTAAAGGGGCTAATTGTAAAAAGAACTTCGATGTGATTATACATAATAAAACAGAGGTTTTAATTTTAATTTGTATACATGTACGTATGTCTAGCTAAGAAGTTCCTCCTACTCATTATTGCTTATTTATTTTCCATTATTTAAATGTACTTTCTTGACATGACAATTTATCTAGAACAACAATGTTTATAAGCGACTAAATCGATAGTTCAGAGAATGGCATACTATATATTATATGTATGCATGTATATACATATGTGATATTTATGTATGAAAATATTTAGACAAATTAAATACTACTTTAATACAATTAGTGAAAGCCAAAAGAATTTATAGTTTAATTAAGTTTTATACCATTCCTTTTAATGTCTACAAAACAACAATATGACCTTTAACTTTAAATTAAGCAAGCAAATTAGTGTGTGGTAAAAAATCTATAAATTGCATCGGTGCCAAGAAAAAAAAAAATAAAAAAAAAAAACAAAACCATAAGTAACTACGCATACCTTTTATACGATGTATCTTACTGCCATAAGCCAAATCGGCATAATAACCCATAACAAATGATAAAGGTATCATGGGTACTAATGTAACTGGTCTTCTTGTGCGTTGATAAAATGAAAAACAACCAAATAAAGATGTTATATAGAAACCACTAAGCCAATAGAAAAATTCTCTATCACGGGCTATTTGCATGGCTTGTTCACGTTCTTTAATTTGGTAATGCATTTGAATCCAACGTTCCATCTAAAAGAGTATATTAAAATACATACATACATACATACAGCTTAATATAAAAAAATGTATAAAAGAAATTAAATTATACCTTTAATTCTTGACATTTTTTATAAGACGGATCATCATGTTGTGGATAGGTAGAAATATTACCTGAAGACTTATTACCCATTGTTGTTATTGTAGCTGTTGGTTATTATTTAATAATTTACCTTTATTTATTAAAGGTAAACTATTTATTTTTTATTGCTTTTTTTACTTCTTACAGTTTAAAAAGTGATTCTTTTCTGTTTATTAATTATGTAGACATTTGCAAAATTTTGTATAATTATGTATTCTTAAAGTTGTTTATTATAATTGTGTTATCGATATACTACGTATTTCAAATCGTGTTAAAACAGTGCGACACTGTTGAAAAATATATTGATACTAGTTGTTTTACTTTTTATCTTGTAGTACGAATATGTTTGTTTTTTGCACCAGTGATGGGACTTGAAAATTTGCATTTAATGGCAAATTGGGAATGAAGGGTTTGCTAAAAAGTGCCAAGAATAATTTATAGAATATAAATTAGGAGGCAAAGAAAAATAAAATTCTGTAATAATCGATTATTCACTCGGAGTAAACATTAATCACATCAATGAAACTTGCTGGAATTACTCTACGAATTAAAAAGTATGCATATACAATTTAAAAATTTAAAACAAAAAAGCTCTAAATTAGTTTCCAAAGTACCATAGTGCTACAAAAAATGTAATAAAGTCAAAAATTGCGCAAATGTGTCATCACTGTTTTGCTCTTCTTTAACAATTTTCACAACATGCGCTATAAATACATATGTATGTATTTGTTGAATGCATGTTTGTTTATAATTTTTACACTTAACAAAATTATATAACGTAATTTGATGAATTGTCTGTTAGGGTTTATCAAATCGACTTTCGAATAATCGAACAATCGACTTTTTGTTGTAAAAAGTCGAAATCGACTTTTAGATTTGAAAATTGTCTTGATGCCAAAAGTCGGAAAAAGTTGAAAATAGTCGGAAAAAATCGAAAAGTCGGAAAAA
>MINK01174230.1:4131-16124 GCA_001735545.1 Phormia regina | reverse complement strand
AGTTGTCAAAAAGTTAACTATAAGTGGATTATTTTTGTAGTCGACTACCAAATTGCTTGTAGGGTGTTTATGCTAAAGTATGTATTTATTGGTATTAACTTGATTTAATAAATAAAAATAAAAGTAGCTAACTGTTTGCTTAATTAAAAGATTTTTATAAAATCGCAGTTTTTTTTTTGCATTTTATTAAAGAAATTCTTTTACCCGGTGCAATATTATTAAGGAATTCCGAAGGATCTATTCGAATGAAAGTTGGACACATTTTTTTATGTTTCTATTTGAAATTTTGTGTAGGTAATTAATAAAAATAAAAAAAAATCAAACATACCTACATACATACAATAAAAAAGCACAACAATTAACTATTACTAACTTAACTCTAATTTCTCTCGGCTAGGCTTAGGAAGCAGTATAAAAAATCCTTCGTAGACGAGTTTAGGAAAAGTTTCTTTTATATCGTCATCACAAGCCCCAACCACATCCAGCAAAGAAGCAACGATTCAGAGTAGGTGCCCTGGAACGCCAGGAAAAAGTGTTGTGAGTGATTTATTTATGTGATTGCAGTGAAAGTTTGCATGAAAAAAGCAACATTTAAAATAAAAAATCTTACCTATAGGTGAAATCCCATTTCTGAAATCTAAAAAAAAACCTAAAGTAAAAAAAAAAATAAAAACAAGAAGAAGAAACATAAATTGTATAAATAAAAAAATAGCCAAACAATACATAAATAGTTACATTTAAAAAGAAAAACCCAAATAATTATATTGAAAACTTAATTTTAATTAAAATTACTATGAGAAAAAATCTTTATAATGTTTTACATAATTTTGTTAATTTGAATTTAAACTAATTATTATAAATTGTGAATTTGTAAAATTAAAGAACATTAATATCGAGGTGATTTTTGAATGATCATGGTTGGGAGGGAAATTTTGGTTGTGGCAACATCTATCACAACTGTAACGTTAAAGAAACACAACAATTTGTTATTTGAACAATTTGGGCCTTTTTATTCATCTAGATATTTAAACATGCACATTAAAGTTAATTTCTGTAGGATGATTTCTAAAAAGTTAATTTGCTATATGTCCCTTATAAGACCCATTTCGGTACTCACCTAAAAAGTATGTCTTTTACACTGTTATACAANNTATATATATATATATATATGCATACATATACATACATTTATTTATATAGTTAATAAAATATACCAAGTATATTAAATAAAAACAAATATTTAAAACATATTTAAAAGGACACACCAATCCAGTCTATTTTTTTTTATCAAATTTTAAAAAATCAGTAGGATTGCATAAACAAGGACTCAGTTAATAAAAGTGCAGATAGGCAATTATCATCGAAAAATTTTATACAAATTAGACGTATATTCTAGTCTGACATTCAAAGTCTAAAAGGTTAATCTAATGTATGTACTGTCATTTTTTTTCCAACATCCTGATCAGGAGCTCCATTTTATATTGTGGGAAATTTTGCAGATAAATATCGTGTCATAAAAGATCAAAAATGTCAAACAAGTTTTTGGTCCTGTTTTATTTTTAATAAATGACAATGTTAAGGGAAAAAATTGCTGCGAGAAAAAAATTTCTTTTCATTTTTAAAAAGCTCATCAAATAATAAAATAGAATTTAAAAAGATTGGGTCCACTCATTTCGATAATAACAGCAACTGAAAATGTTAAATATTTTAGTTTACAAAAATATATTTAAATTTTCAAATCTACATAATGGAGTTTATAAACTAATATATCGAAGTTGAAAAAGAAATAAAAGTCATTAATCCAATCAACTGATTTTATTCAAGGCGTGTTCCATAAACAGGTTTACATACCACTTTCGCAAGATCTCTAGAGACATTTATGTTTTTGTAACAGTCTTTGGCTTAATAAATCAAGTTTCATAGCCAGAATGAAACATTACGTTTGTTAGAAATAATAGCAAAACCAAACAATCGTCCAAATAAATGTTAAATCGAAAAAGCAACAGAAAACATTGAAACACACTCTAAAAATCATTCTCTTCTGATGATTACACTAATTTTGTTAAGAGTTTTGACACAAATGTTGGGATTTTTTTTTTTGGTTTGAAATATCTTTTAAACTATAAGAAATTTTTTTTTGTATTAGGAGAATGCAAAAATGTATAAATATTTAAATATTTTAAAAGCTACAAGTTCCGATATGCTTAAAAGGTTCATTTTTATTAAAAGATCAATATTTGTTACCATTTATTTAGCAATTGGTCGGTTTAAAATTTTTAAAGTAAAGGCTCTGTTACTCTACCGTAAATGCGACGAATCAACCGACACGTTCTGACAGTTATATATGTATTTGTACTCGAAAATTTAAATGTAACGTAGTAACCTAATCAAATTTGGCCGCTCTACGTTTTAACGCGACAGTTGTTAGAACATTGTTGACAGCTTTTTATTTCAAACATTCGTAAAAAATCACTGTACAAAGTTTATTAATTGCATAAATTATTTTGCTGTTTTCTTCACTAAGAAATTTGTTAAAATAACTTAAATAAGCGTAGAGTTGAATCAATAAATTAAAATTAAAACTTTTTGTCATAGAAGCATAAATATCGTGTTGTACACAAACCGTTGGAAAATAAATCAATAAATGTAAGGATTTTCAAACTGTTTTATACACAACAACATGTGTATAAAACAACACAGTACTGACTACTTTTACGCGTTTTGACAAATCATACACTTACGATCCATTTACATTTACGTTTACGGTAGAGTAAAGGAGCCTTAAAGGTAAGTTCAAACCATGGTGGAATGAGTTTAACAAGGTGTATGCATAAAGGCAACAACTACAACAATGCAATGTTTTTCACCTCAAATGAGACAGAAACGTCAAACAAAAGATAACAAAAAAAATATAAAAAAACATGTGCAAATTGGGTATAAATAGAGTACCGCAAATTGTAAACAATGATGGACTGAATTGTAAGTTAAGAAATTTGTTTTTAATAAATTGAAATAATTTATGTATTTTTATACAGAAGAAGGCAAGAAAAATACTCCTACAAATAATTGGCCACAGAATTGAATTTCCGCCGTCCAAATGTTTCTAATGTTATTAAACAATATCAGGAGAATTTGACCATAGATCATGGTGGAATGAGTATAGGAAACACGGTTCGGAAAGAAAAAAAGGTTCACATGATATTGGGAAAGCCAGAAAATTGAAAGGATATTGAAAACACATCTGGTAGAAAAGCAGCCCGGTTAAATCAGTGCTCTGACTACTTGGTGCGAAAAGTTAAAGCCAATGCAGGCTTGAAAACATACAAAGTCCAAAAAGTATGTGCTGGCAGAATTTTCGCAGGTTCTGTGTCAAAATTTTTATATTGTTAATGCCCGAGGTAATGCTAAAGATAAGTTTAGGACTCAAAAGCAGAAAAAATTTCTTACGAAATTCCTGGTATAACAAGTTTTTTGCAGTTGCGGCAAAACAGGAAAATCATTTGATACATTCGGATCTATAAATACCAAAATATACATCAAGGAATATTTGCAAAGAAGACTTCTTCCTTTCATAAGAGAGCACAACGTGTCCACATATTTTTGGACCCATTTGGTATCATGTCACTATGGTAAGAAAGCTCTAGAGTGGTACCAAAACAATAACATAGTTTTTGTACGAAGAGAGGTCAATTTTCCAAATTTGCCCATAGCTTAGACCAGAGGAGAGATATTGAGCTCTTGTGAAAAGTGAATTGAAGAGCACAAAAAAGGTGTCCCAAAATACCGAAGATTTTAAAAGAAGATGTGGATATTGCTACAAAAGCGTGACTGAAGCAACGATCAGATCTCTAACGGAAGGGTTACCAAAAATGGTATATAATTTCATAAGTAGTGGTTAGAGCTATAAAAGTTATATTTTTCTGTGACCTGTAATAAATTATCAAGAAGACTCTAAAATCAAAAACAACGTAACATCACTTTTTATAACATTACAGGAGTCACAAAAAACTTACTAAAATCTTAACAAATTGTCCTACAAGTAAGATTTTTGGGTTACTACATCCTTAAATACTGCCTAATATATTGATGATGAATATTTTTATTTTAATTAAATATTTTTAAAGTTATGTGGTTTACGTTTTTCAAGATTTCAATTTTCTGAAGTAACATCAATACAAATTTTAGAAAAATTGTAATTAAAAGGATTTCTGATAACTTTTACTCCGAAATTTTAATAGCTATTATATTTTTAATAATTTGTAATCTAAATTCGTAAAAAAAAGAAAACAAAATTTTTGTATTTTTTTAATAAATGTGATGTTACGTTATTTTGACTTCTGAAAATTTGTGATTACACGTATTTTGGAAAAATTAACTATATTTCATCAAAAAAACAAATATCAAATTTTTGATGTTACGTTGTTTTGCATTTTCGGTGACGTTATGTAGTATTTTTATTTTTTTTTTAAATATTTCTATAAAAGGAAATAAACTGGAAAGAATGAAAAAATATTGATCGAAAAATAAAAACAAAGTTAAATGTAAAATTCATCGTAGTTTTTTTATTTTTATCAATAGCTTTATTTGATTATGTTTTTCTTTCACTTTGATGATAAAAATCATTATTGCAAAAGTTGAGTTATTTTTAACTTTTCTGATCACATAAAAAAAAATTGAGAATGATTTGAAAAAGGTTTTTTAACAAATGTCATGCGTTTGGTAATCATTTAAAAATAACTTAAACTCATCAAAAAAGGGAAATTTATTGTCAAATTGAGAATTGCTGGAAAATACCATTTTTTAATTATTTGTTGTCTTTTCTTTTGGTTTGTGAAAGATTTGATAATATCCTTCTATAGTCATGACTACTTCATAGCTATATTTTCACCGCAGTCGTGTTGGTGGGCTCGTAAACAATAGATAATTTCATTACGCAGGTGGGGTTGATTAAGTAAAAGTACATTGAAGATTGTGCACACTTGACACGAATCCTAACGGATATGTCATAGAAACGACCCAAAATCGTAGTAAATAAGGCAGACGGTTTTTTTTTTTTTTTTTTGATAGTTGAAAATCAGCCACTGTTAGGAGAGAAAGAAAAATAATATTTATTAAATCAAAATGGCATTATCAAAGTTTGTTTGTTTACAAGCTGTTTTAGAAAACGTAGACTTTAATACCTACAATAATCTTCAAATAATTTTACTTACTTAAACGTTTCTGCTCCTTTTATGAATTCAGCTTAAATTCCAATTGAGGTAAAATCGAACACAAGTTATTTGGATAAATTATATGTAATTTATAGATTAGGTTGTACACCTTGTTACATAATTTTATCCAAAACCAAATCAAACAATTGAAGAACTAAAAAATAAAATATATAATATACAATTTCAATATAAAAATGCTAATTTTTTAAATTATTACAACTTACCAGACAATTATTAAGTCTTTAATAAGTCGCCGGTTCTAACAATCAAATGTTCAGCTAATTGAAAGACAAATTAATTTGAGATTTTTGGGCTCAACAATATTTATTAATATTATATCCAATATATTGGTTGCAAAATTATCGGCTTCATTTATCAAAGGCGACATAATAACGATCATGAATTTTTTAAATTTGATGCTGTGCTTCTCACTGGAATTGAGATTAAAAAACAATATTATTATTTGGTGAATAATATAATGGGATATTTTAATATACTATATGAGATACTTAATATACTTACTTTTTTACGAAGAAGTTTTCTTCATTTTACGTCGCTCATCCTTTTCTTTTTTAAAAATTTCATTTAGATGGCGGACGCGAAAATAAATTCGGCACTTGAAAAAGAATTCTTTAATTGTTTGTGGCAGGTCGATAGAGCTGCTTTCCTCAACCAGGTATCGATGGAGGTTTCGACGATTAGATATTTGAGTTCCATTTACTTTAAAAAATATTAACTCCATATCTTTTATATTTGAAAGGAACTTCGTCTTTGGTATTTTTAAAAACCCTTTCGACACCTGGCCGACCCATGTAAAGGAGTTTTGATTACATTCGTACTCCACAAGATTTAGCTTTCGAATCATATAACCTGATATGTATTCTAAAGCGTCTTCTTGTAGAATACCAATGTCGCCAAAACTTGATTCATTTAGGTCTTTAAATGATTCCTCTTCGGGCATAACAGACTCCTCTTCTCTCATAGCATCCAACGGCTCTGGCGGAAGGCTGACAAGGGATTCATTTTGCTGAGGAGAATTTTTCGGGCAATTAAGCCAGTCGGTATTGTCTATCTCCACATTGCCCTTGGCATTAAGTAGCTCTGTGTTTCTGGCTGTAAAATGGAATCTTAATGAAACTCTGGAGTAAGGGAAACAATGTATACGTACCCAAAATATATTTTCGGAGCCGATATTTGAAGTCTTTTGGAGAAGGGTGGTCGTTTAAACCACCTTTACTCCTTAGTGCGCCAAAAAAGTGCTCCACAATATCTTGATTTAATCGGCTGGTAATAATGTAGTGCATACCGAATTTAGAGACATAGTTGAGTAGCATATCTAGGGCCTTATTGTTCATAATTATGGCTTTTTGGAAAAAATCTATCGATTTTTTTCCTGGCACTATTGGGATAGACATCATTTCATTCACTTTTTCTAAAATCTCCCTCTGGTTTTCTAGTACCAAACCGTAGGGTTCCTAAAGGAAAATAAAAATTATATTTTTTAAATTATTGCTATTAGAAACTATCACAAAACATACCTTGCCGGGGTATGTGAAGGTTTCTAATTTGGAGTTAAAAATGTCAAACCAATCATTTATTAATTTGACACAGTCCGCAGTGTTAACCGGATTGTACAATTCCATCCCAAGCATATAACAGCGTTTTATTGCATTAGCTGTGGTGTGGGAAAAGAGCTGCGCGGCCAATTTAACATTTTGTCTCCCTAAAAGAAATATAAAAATTTAAATATGCATACATACATAAAAACACATTAAATAATAATTTTTCATACCTAATCCTTTGACGGAAAGGTGTTCAGTTTTTATTTTGTATGTGATGGAGATATCCGACTTATTGGTAAATGCTAATAATTGTTTTATTGTAGAGGGTGACACAACGGTGTTATTAAATACCAATCCGGTGTCCAAAAAGTGATTCCGCAAGATTTTGAGCAGGTGAGGCACATCTGCTAGTGTAAAAACCTTTTCTTCTATATTGGCAGGGTTTGAAAACCAGGGTTTTTCTGAAGAAATATTAAAAAATTATTAACAAATTTTCAAATTTCTAACCATTTAAGTAACATTTAAATAATCATATAATTCTTAAAGTTAAATTTTATATTAAATCATACATGGGCACTAAAGCTAGTATTTAACTTAAAATTAAATCTTATTACTGAAACTTAAAGCTAAATCTATTTTTTTTTTTTAAATTTTAACATTAAATATAATTAAAATTATTATAAACGAATCTTCATATCATTTAAAATCAGGATATATTAATTTTATATAAAATCTTAAAACGAACTTAAAACTAAATTTTTATTTACCCATTTAAGGTAGATAATAGTTTTAAATCCGAATTCCTTTTGTTTGCATGAGAGCTTGGTGGAAACATGTACCGATGTTTTCACCGATATACGCGAAAGGAAAAAAAATTAAAGTCGTGCGGTTAGTGTGTTGTGAATTCTTTGATTTCGTTCAATCATTTTGAACTTACCTGGGGTAACGCCCAACTCGTTCCACAACTTACGATTGGTTGGGCCCATGTCACATACAATTGCTACAACCGGGAAGCCAGCTTCGTATAATGTGTAAATTAATTCGTCCAATAGCTCTTTGGTCATTTTGCAATCAAAATTATAGAAGACCGGCTGCTTCCACGATTTTTTGAGGCCACGAGCCATGACAACTTGGACGAATTTTGCAGGCTTACGAACCATATCCAACGAGGAGTCGTACTCGAAAGTCTCCATTACCTTCATCTCATCAAACGCTAGTACAGTTATTTTCTCTTCTGGTGTCAGTTCCGTCGTTTGGCGCATAAACTCTATTGAAGTTTTCAATATTCCTTCATTTAAATCCACTCTCTGACACCAGCGTTGTAAAGTTGAGACGTGAGGTAATGGAAACCCTTTCCTATACATATGGTTGTAAGCCCTCGGACCAGCCGCATGAAGACAAACGGCATTAGATATATCATGCCATTTCCACCGAATGTTTCCGGGTGACTTCAGTTTTCTTATTTGCCCTTCCGTAAAAAATTTGCTCATGGAGTCAATGGCTGTGTGTGCCTCAAGGAGCTTGAATTTTAAATCTTTATTTTCACTCTCCAATTTACGGATTTTTTCTTTATATTTCTTTATTTCTTCCTCAAAAATTGACGAACTAGAAATGTAAATTATTTACTTAGTTTATCTATTCAACATAAACACTACAAAAAAAAGTGATTTTTAATGAAAAATTCGAGTAAAATTGTTCCCAGATTTTCTTCGAGTCGTAACACCAAAAATTTCCAAATAACTAATTTTATTATCCCCTAAAATCCCCACTAAAATAGTGCTTTCATTATAGATTTTAATTTAAAATTTTATCAAAATTTGTTCTACAAGTTTGAATACATTGTCAATTTTATTGAAAACAATGTTAAACCCAATGAAAAACGAGAAAAAAAGGTATAGTCGGTCAAGACCATAAAATTTCGGGAATGGGACTTATATTAGACCAACACTTTTATTAAATGTAAAATAAAATATACAAATACAGAATGCATTGATACTAACATCTACTTGATTTTATGCACTTTTGGGTGGTGGTTTTATATGAGAGCTATTGTAAATCATGAACCGATTAGAATAAAATTTGGCAATGTTGTTTCTACTTATATAAAACTTATTTGTGTCGAATATTAACTTTATACTAACATTAGAATAGGAATTAAGCACGTTAAAGTGATTTTCGGAACAGGGGTTCATATGGGAGTTATGGTTAATCGTGGACCGATCTTCATAAAATTTGGTACAAAGATTGATACTTATACTTCTGTTGCATAGTGTAATAAATGAATAAATAAATAAAAAATTGAATAAACAAATAAATAAATAAATAAATAAATAAATAATAAATAAAATAATAAATAAAATAATAAATAAAAAAAAAATTTATATTCGTAATCAATTTAAAAATTATAGTACAGAAAATGAATGAAAATATATTAAACAGATTATATTTTGTATATCAAAACTTAAAAAAGAATTAAATTATATTATTAAAGGTACTTTCAGAAGATAATATTTGGTATTAAGATTTTTCTAAATTAACATATTACGTATTTCATCGGCATGTCAAAAAATCCGATAGAAAATGTTGAAGTTGTTTACACAGTAATACATTTATTGTATTATCTTTGGAAATTCTTACCTTTATGTAATTCATGATGAATTTTATGCATAATATTGATTTAAGTATTTCCTTTATAATTTATTATTTTTATTTTTTGTTTATAAAAGTTTTTGAACAATTTCAAAAAATTTAAAATACCATTGGTATTTAGAAAAAAAATCATAATTACTTTTTCATAATCAAACAATTTGTATTCAGACGGTAAGAAAATATTTTCATTTTAGAGTTTTTACAAATCTTAATATTGAGTATTATGGTCTGAAAATACTTTTATTATTTTTTTCAGTTTTTTGCTTATTTTTTTCACATTTTTTAACTGCTTTTAAAATAATACATATTCGGAAAGATTTATCAATTTATGAATATTATAATATTACTTTGACTAATATTAAATCAATTAACCGAAGAATAAAATTATTTTCAATACAAAGTAATTTTACTTACTCAGTTTGGCATTCTTGTTCCTTCAAATGTGCTTTTGTATGCATCAGACCACAAGTTTTTCCGGATAGTTCTTCAATTGAAAACAAATGACCATCCAATGCCGTTCTTGTATTATTGGCATTCGTTTCAGCCAGACAGCTCCAATTTTCCAAAACAGTGAAAGTTTTTGGGTCAATGTGAGAACTAGAGCTTAAGAGACCTGAATCGAATTCAGTTGTCCTTGTTGTGTTACTGTTCGGAAAGTCGGAGCCATAGAGCTCACAGGACACGGGTGTAGGTCTATTTTATCAAAAATACATTAAAAAATATAACCACAATCATATACCATCAAAATGCAAAACAACGTAACAATATTATGTATATTATGTACATATAAATTTACATTATTTATTACTTACTGTGTATCTACATAACACTTCTGCAAGCGCTCAATAAGAGGCTCAGCATTGGGCATCAGCAACAAACGTTTTCCCGCAGTAATTAGGCTGGATGCTGGGAAGTGGTCTTTGCAGATGCGAGATGTTCTGGACAATTTCAATCCGCATATATTGCTCCACTTGTCCCTTCTTTTATTATCTTTTGGAACCATAAATGATGTTACACCACCATTATCAATTTTTTTTTTGCAAATAGCACATTTACGCATTTTTCTTTTTAAAAAACACAAATTTAAACACCGAAAATATTTAATTCCTGTTAAATTTAATTTAAAAAACACAAATTTAAACTCCGAAAATATTTAATTCCTGTTAAATTTATTTACCATGTGCAAACTAATAAACAACATGCAAACGTCAAACAAAAGATTGACATTTCAGTCTTACACCACAAAATTAAGCAAAAAATAATCAGCTGATCTTATAATTTCACCTTGTACTCATTCCACCATGGTTCAAACTAATAATTTTTAAGCACAATTGTGCTGGCTGAATTCGCACGAATTCCTAAGCTCTTTAATTTAATTGTTGTTGTGAGTGCCGAGAGTACTAAATGCACTGTAAAAACTAATGGAAATTAATTGTTTGGTAATCAATTTATTTAATATTAATGTTTTAAAATAAAGTGGGGGAATGATAATTATATCAATGAAGTGTAAGGAAAGTGAAAGTTTATAAAAAAAAAAAATAATAAGTTTTATTAAAGAATGAAAAACCATTTATTACGGACATATTATATTTATTAAACTCATATGGGAATATATTTTTTATTCATTATTGATCATAGCTAACATTTTACTTAATCTTGTTTGACGCAGTTTTCTCTTACAAATCATTACAAACAACTCCAAATTATTTTTTTTTTTTTTGTAAAACCAGTGTTCACGCAAAATTTGTTTAATAAATGTGAACATACGTGTTTGACAATACAATGGAAACTTTTCCTAATTTTTTTATAAATGGAACAAAATTCAAAATAATTTAAGAAAAAAATATAATTTTTGTAGTAAATAATTTGTATATACTTTTATTTACTTAAATAAACCAAAATTAAGAACATAAATTATTAAATTCTAATAATACAAAACAATTTTTTTTTTTATATAATTAAATTTTTATTTGCAATCTATTTTAAAATATTAAGCAAATTTAATAATAAGTTAAAAATAACAGAAGTTATAAATCCTCAATAGGAAAAATAACTATATATAAAAATAGTAGAGATAAATTACTAAATACATAAGTTTTTAAACAAAATGATTTTAAAAATATAATATATATGTACGAATAATTTCTAATTAATACATTAATTTTGTTAATATAATAATTATGTATATATATATTTTTTTCTTAACTATTGCCTAAATGGTAGATCTAGAACATGATGTCTTTTCAGTCTTCTAATTTCATCTGTTTGCCAAAGGATTTATGTGATTACTTAGTCTTTATAAGTAATTTTTAAATTCTTATGCAATGATAGCCCTAAGCGTCTTTGACTGAAATCTTTGAAGGATTTCAACATTGGAATTACTCGTTGTACCCCAAAGTTGAATACCATAAGTCCAAATTGGTTTTAGGATGGTTTTATACAAGATAATTTTGTTTTCAAATGACAATTTTTAAAATGACATTTTTTAAAATTTTATTTCGAGTTGTTTTCTCTTATTTTTTATATGATTTTTCCATGTTAATCGTTTGTCAAGATGTAAACCGAGGTAGTT
>MINK01174229.1:0-12060 GCA_001735545.1 Phormia regina | reverse complement strand
ACATTTTTCTTAGCACACGCAGCAGTTACCTGCGCCGAACGATTTTAGAGGCGGCGTATACAAAAATCGTCGGCGGTGACTGAAAATCTTTGTGTTTGCAAATTCTCATATAAAACACATTGGTTCCCAAATCCAATGGGTTCAAGATCCCTTAGATATAATGGGATCCGAAGACCGTTTGTTAAAACATAATTTATAACTATTTACTAAAAAATGTATCACATATATTTTTGTATTTTTTGTACTTCTAAAGTGTTTCGAAGTGAGTGATTTTATTTCAAAACAAACAGCAGTCAAATTTGGCATCTATGATTTCAATAAAATTTGCTAAAAGTAATTTTTATGGAAGTGACTTTTAAGTCATACGGTTTTAGACCCATGTCTCTTTTATATCCAAAAATATGACGTTTAAAAAATATAAAAATTATATAAATGGTAGATATCTAATCTTAGTTTAATATTTAAGACTAGGATATTAATTATATAACGAAAGATAAAAAGTTTTATTATGCCAAAAATTCAAATATCAAAACGTAAAGACTCTCGGAAAAGTGAACTAATTTTTAAGAAGGATATTCACGTTTTCGATTGGTACACATAAATATAAAACTTTTTCGTTAAAAAAATGTTATTTTTCACCCAAAAATTTTATTTTTCACCAACAAAATTATTTTTCACAAAAAATCTGTTTTTTTTATTAAAATCAATTTTTCACTATATATCAAATTTTTCACTAAAAATCTAATTTTGCACAAAAAATCTAATTTTACAGTAAAAATCTAATTTATTACTTAAACCTTATTTTACACTTACAATCTAATTTTTCACTAAAAACGTAATTTTTCACCAAAAACCTATAGTTTGTACTTTTTTTGCTTGTTTGCTTGTATGATTTTTCACCAAAATTTTTCCAGAATTAAAAACAAATCAAAATTTGAAGTCCAACAATATAAATAATATCATATACACTTGCATTTGTGGTACAAAAAGATTTTCGAGTTTCTCCGAAACTGCCCTATAAGTATGATACCAATGACCAATTGTGGGCCTATCTTGGTACTCGCATAAAAATTACATAACTGAAATTATTGTAGTTTTTACGCGAGTTATAATAATTTCCTAGTAGATTTGCTAAATTATAAACCGTATGTATCATATTTTATTGAAATCACGATATAAATAAGATATTTATGAGTATTTCAAAACTATTCTAAGTAATATTTTCATGTGCAAGGTCATGCAATGGACCCTGCATAACCAATTGCCAAAATAGTCACATTGGCAGCTTTTTAAAAAATGTCGTCGACGTCATAAATAAATTTATGAAAGAATGTCTAAAAAATTTATATTCAAATTTAAAATTTTAAAATTGAATGAATTTACTAAAAGTTTGACCAAAATCGGAGGCTGTGTTTGAGTAATTTTAAGCCGAAATTTTTACGGCGTTGGCCGCTCGATTCGGCCGACTTAAAACCGGTCTCTGTCAAGCAGTTTTGTATTTCTTTAGAGTGGCCAGGTTTACTAAAATTAAAATAGGTAGAGTTGTATTTTTGACAAGTTACGGTAACGCTGTTCGTGATTGAAACATTATAAGGATAATACAGTTTTGTTGCAAATATATACCAGTGTAATGAATAGTGCGTGCGATCTACAGAACCGATCTAAATGAATAGGTTTCATAATTTCGACGGAGGCGTTAGGCTTTTAGAGTATTACAAAATGGAGTTTGTAAATGAAGCTCCGATAACACTACAGTGGGACTAGGATGATCACCTTGATTGTGAACATGATTAAAATTATATTAAAAAAGCTCCAGAATTTCCGATTGACTGATTCCCACTGTGAAATTGCAACTGTAATCGATCTTAAGTTTATAAATACATTTTTGATCATATATACGTACTGAGAGCGATACGATAGGGTCCCAAAGTTGGAGAGCTCAAGTATGAATGTTATTTAAATCTTTACTGATCCGTTATATTTAAATCGATTTCAAAGATTTTTACATGAAAGAAATTTTATTTATTTAAAATTCACAGTAATATAAAAAAGCCTCCTTAGGCCAATAACATATGTTACAAAGATTCATTTCTGAATAAGGATATCTAAAACTAAAAACACAAAAATAAAAGTTTTTTCCTTATAGCGATTTAAACTTTGATCATATTTTCTGAAAATATTTTTTATTTTAATTACTAATAACAAAAATTACGTAAAAATCCTTACGGATCCAAAAGTTATGGACAATAACTGTGGTGAATTTTATTGAAATCAGAATCACTTTTAAATACTTAGAAGTACAATAAGTAACAAAATTCGTGTTATAAATCTTTTATGAAATACTAATAAATTATGTTCAAACATATGGTCTTCCTGTCCCTTCACATCTAAGGGGACTTGGACCCACATTTGTGAACCATTGTGCTCTACCAAGAAGATATGAAAACTAGGAAATAAAAATTTTTATGTTTACCTATGAGATAGTTAGCGGCTGATTTTCAGTCACCGTCGGCAGTTTTTAGGAAAGCCGACGTCGCCGTTAAAATAGTTCGGCGCAGGTCTCTGCTAATAAAACACACACACCCACTTATAGCAATTTACGAAAACAAAACAAAAAAGCAAAAAACTCATAAAGCATAGAGATAACAGAAAGAATACGCAATAGAAAACAAGATGAATGAATAATAACAAGAAACAAAGGCGAAAAAGGTGTATAGAAAAATATATGCTGAAAATAAAATCAAAACAAAATTACTAGTAAGCTAGCACAACAAGAAAAAAAATACAAAATAAAATTTGTGTATTTTTATTAGTAACAAAAGTGCAGCAGAAAAGTGAAGTTAATTATTGTTATTATACACAAACTTAGAAGTGGAATAAAAAAAAAAACGATTTTGTACAATTACAAATAAAAACAGTAATAATTAATAAAAAAAATACATATATCTTTTAGATATATAAAAAAATCTATAGATTTTCTTTTATCGAATATTTATAGAAAAAATCGAAGAATTTAAAAATACATACACACACAACTAACAAATTAAATATAGAAAACGAATAATTTGTTATTTTTAGAGAAATCGACAGTGTTTTGTTTTTTTTTGTTAAGAATTTGTGGCAAGTGTTGTAAAAATCCCAAAAGCTTAAAAATTAAATTTGTGAAATAAAATCTTGTTAAAAATTTGTTGAAACTTAAAAGGATAAAAAGAAAAAAATAATGTCATCCACCATGTCCGAAGGATATATCATGAATTTTAATCAAGATTTTACGTAAGTAATAAATAAAATAATTTTTTTTAATTATTTGTGATTGTATGCTATTAAACTAATACATAAATTTGTTAGAAAAAGACCTTGAAATTTTAACTACAAAAACTATAAAGAAAAAAAATTGAAATGCGAAAAAATTAAGGTCATTTTATTTAACAAAAATATATGAAATAAACGTCACAGTTTAATATAAATAGACAAATTTTTAGGGGTGGTGTTGATTAAAGGGAAGTTGTTAGTTGTAATACATTCCACCCACTGTAAAATTCTTGATTAACAAAAAGGGTTGTTTTTTTTTTTAATGTTTTCTTTAACGACAGGTGAGCTTGCATTAGTTTTAAATGGTAAATGAGGGTTAAAATGAGATAAAATTTTAACAAAATTAATAGAAACTCGTACTTTTTAATTTGTTATTAGAATCTTATCTAAATTAATAAGTTAAGAAAATTGTATAAACAACTTTTTTTTTGAAGAAAGTTTACTACACTTAAATAGCAAAATTATGTCGATAACACTGTTGTCTTCCATAAACACCCTCTACTTAATTTAGTTTCTCTTTTATTATTTTATTCTCTTATTATTATTTTTTGTTATGCAATTTTAACAACTATTTCTTCTTTAACTCCCCTTTGTATGGGAAATACACTACACAAAGAACAACAACAAAACCAGCTGTTTTTTTCATTTCTATCACTTCACACTTCTATTCTACACAAAGTTATGGTTTGTCTTTGTTTACTAACCATTTACTTTTATTAATGTGTTTGTTTTTTTGTGGTTATTTAAGTTTTTTATTTAACTATTTCTATTTTTTTTTAACAAATATATTTCTTTGTGTTATATTGCTTCAACTTAATTAAATATTGTTGATATTTTTTGTTATTTTTTTGCTAGTTTTGTTTTGTTTTCAATAACAAATTTGCTATTTTTTATACGTTCATACATGTTTGTGTGTATGATGTCATTTATTTGCGTCAAAAAAAAAAAAAAAGAAAAAATAATTAAGTATAATATTACAGCGTAATTTAACGTAAATTAGATGTTCCTTAATTAGATTCCTTTTAGTGATGTTTTGGAGAAGTAAAATGAAATAGTTTTTCCCAACTATGTACATTAGAGTGGCCCTTTTTATATAGAGAAAATTGTCTTCACTCTAAGATACCGTTGCCTTAAATTTTTCTTTCTGATATTAAAATAGGTCCTTTTTTGTGTTTTTAGATTTTTTGTCGGAGGAAGAATATGAAAATTTGTTATGGCTTGAAAGTCTTAGGGGTCAAATGTGATTAATGTATTTTTATCTATAAATATTTATTTCTAAAACTTAAACCATGATGATTTTTTCGTTTATCAATTTTCGAATTTATGTGAATCTTATTAGAATTTTTCAAATCATAATTTTCTTCATATACACATATGGACAATAATCGCCTTCATGTATGTTTGAAGGGCCTCTGCGCCCATAAAAGAAATGATATGTAAAAATAGTTTAATTCTACATAAAATATAGTTCATTTAAAATATTTTCTAGTTAAAATATTTTTTCTTTTATTAATTTTATTAACAAAAATAATTATTCACTATTTGAAGTTCATATTTCTTGTGGACAAAAGTTACCGTCATTGCATCTAAATATTAAAGAAACTTTAAGAAATTTCGCTCTTACCAAATTCGTGTAATATGGTAACTTTATGACTGATTTGTCAAAATTTAATAACGGTACTTAATTTAAAAAATTTGCTATTAAAAATGAGTTAAAAAAGAAAAGAAATTACAATTGATGAAAGAAAAATTATTTTAAGTGCGTACAAACAAAATAAAATGGTCCGGGATATATGCACATTGGTTAACCGTCCACGTACAACCATTGCTGGAATTATCAAACGTTTTAAAGACGACGTAACATGTGAGTATTAGACAAGAAGTGGACGACCGCTAGCACTATCTGTTCGGAAAAAGAGGGAAATAGTAAAAATAAATAAAAAAAGAGCTTAAAACTTCATCGTCCGTAATTGCTGCAATGTTAAAGGAAAACATTGGTACAGGTAATCAACCCCATACTGTACATTGAGTGCTAAATTCTGCCGGGTATAATGCCCGAGTTTGCAGGAAAATACTGCAGATTAGCAAGATGAACCAAATGAAACGCCTTTCTTTCGCAAAAGACAAGATAAATAAAGGAATAGACTTTTGGGACAAGGTAGTATTCTCTGATAAAAACAAGTTTTTAATATATAAATCAGATGAAAGTATTTGGAAATGGTGAAAGAAGGGGGAGACTTTCCAAGAAAAACACATTCAGTCGACCGTTAAACATGGTGATACTGGTGTCATGGTATGGGTTTATATGTCGACGGTTGGTGTCGGGCAACTAGTATTTGTTGATGAAGTAATGGAAAAAATATTTATTTATTATCCTTAAGGATAACTTGTATAAAAGTACTCAAAAACTTGACATTGAATTCGACTATTTCTTACAGCAGGGCAATGACTCAAAGCACACAGTAGAAATTGGACGATTATTAATCTTATATAACACCCCTCACACTCTTAAAACTCCTCAGTCACCCGGCATCAACCCAATAGAGCATTTATGGGACCACTTGGATCGATGGATTCGAGAACATCACATTACTTCCAAAAATATGCTTTGAGAGAAATTGATAGAGGAATGGGAGAAACTTGTTCCGGAAGTGACGAAAAAGTTAGTACATTCTACACAGAAACGTTTGCAAGAAATTATTAAAATTAATGGCAAACATACCTCTTATTAAAATAATAAAAGTTTTTAATTAACTTTACCTGACGGTGAATTTTGTCCAGTAGTTATATGAACTGTTTTGAATATTTTTAATTTGTTTTTAATAAGTATAAGAAAAAAGAGTTATTTTAACTGAAAAAATATATTAATAAAATATACTTTTTGTTTAAGTTAATCGTTTTTATATATCAATTGTTTTCTGACCATGGGAAGGCTTTAAACATTGTACATGATAGATGACTTTTGTCAACATCAACAAAAAAAAAAAATATCTTTAAAGACTTTGATCTTAAAAAGTCCATCTTCAATTTTTGGATGAAGCTATTTAAAAATATAAAAAAAAAATGTTTAAGGAACAGAAATCCACATCAAAATTTTATTTTATTTCGTTAAACTATTTTGAAAAAATTGGAAAATAATATAAATGAAACTGGTTTAGGATATAAAATAGATCTAAATGAGTTGTTTGCCGGACAAAAGGGTTACTATTAAGAAATACATATTTTTTCCTGGAGTCAGTTCTTAATTTGCAAAATCCATATCGTTTTCTATACGGTTTTATCACACTCTACAGTAAACTGCATTACCAAAAACAGAAGTCGGAAGAATAGTGAATAGCGGGCTTTACAAATTTATGTATAAAAAATGTAATTATTTTTAATTTTGTAAAATAGTTTTCTTAAAGCAAATGATGTTTACATAAAATATTAAAATAGTGATAGGATATAATAAAGATCTAAATACTTTTATGCCAGTTCTTAATTTTGTTTTGATACGGCCTTACCACACTCTATAGTTAACTGCATTATCTAAATTGAAAGTCAACAAGAATAGTTCATAATTTTCTGAGTGTCGATGAATTAAAATCATTTTAAAGGAAATTGTGGGCTTTATAAAATTTTGTATAAAAAATTGATTAATTTTTAATTTTATAAAATATTTTTCTTAAAATAAAAAAAACCAAATGATGTTTACATAAATATACATTTTTCATAAATTTGTGTGTGTATATTTTTGAAAAAATTTTACTATATCTTCTTTAAGCTCAAAATTTTTATTATTGAATATATTAAATATTTTTATGCATAAAAATTTTAAATTTCTTAAAAAAAAATTCATTTTCGACCACTACTGTATGAACTTTCAAAATTTTCCAAATTAAAATTATTATCATTTTCTAATTCTTTTATTAATTTTATATCGAAAAAATTGTGTTGTTTGAAAATAAAATGAAAATAATGAAATGATTTTAATAAGTTATAAAAAATATATTGAATATCAGATATGTAAGTCGTAATTGTACGGTTTGAGGAATTCATGCTTCCGATTTGACTACTTTTCGTACATGGGAAAACAATTAGAGTTTAAATCGAACACTTTTTTGCACCATTTGCAATATAATTTTAATTACCAAATTGCTTGTTGTGATAACAATATTATGTTTTTTTTTTATTTTTAAACATTACCTTTAAACAAAGCAATCATTTAAAACAATAAAAGAAATTAGAAATTATAAAAGATTGCATATTATATGTACCTCTAATCAGCTAGCTCACTTTTAAAAATAAAAAAGTAATATTAAATATATTCTTGGTTTAAATTTAATAAAAAAATTTAAGAAACAGGTAAATGAACGACTTCTGTTTTTTTTTTTGTTTAAATTCAAGGTTATTTTGTAAGATTTTGTATAAAAATAAATTTGTTTCTTGTTTGAAAATGTTTAATTACTTGAAAAGTTGTTAAGCTGGGTGTTAACAATAATTACAATATTTATTATAAGATTTGAAAACACGAGATTTATTTATTGCATATTTAATGTTATTATAAGCTTGAGACTTTGTTAAGCCTCCTTAAAAAATAAAAACAATATTTACTTTGTAGTATTTTTTAAGTCAGCAAAAAAAAATCAATAAATACTATTTTACAATTTCTAATAGTTTGTAATACTCAATGTAAACAAAGAGATTTAAAAAAAGGCTCCTGAACAGAAAAGTGTTATTTTAAAAAGTTTGCTATATTATAAAAATAACAATAAGAAAACGATTTCTATATTTATTATTTATGAACACCACTTTTTAAAATACTTTCTATATTAAAAGTAGTATTGTTTTGTTTCCAAGCTGCAAGTCAGTTCATTGAACTATTTTACATTAGTAATCTAATGACTTAGTATTATTTATAATGTTTTTGAAATGTTGCAACCAATTTAATGAAATATTGCATTATTTTGTTTTGTTTTATTTTTTTTTATTATTTCTTTGTTATCATATTATAAATTTTTATTTTGGTATGCCTTTAAACAAATAATAAATAAAAGTACCAAAAAATTAATTAAAAAAAAAACGTATGATGTCTGAACATTACCGAAAGTTGAATAAACTTTTTATCAACAATTTTAACGGTAGGTATAAATATTTATGTTTGAATCATATTTAGAATGAAAGTGGGTGCAATGCTATACAAATTAAGGTGAAAATTGATAACCTATAGGTCAAATCCTGATTGTGTAATTTCAGACATTCTTTTATTGCCTTTTTGGTTGACAATAGGAAAGTTTTAAAAACAATACTAAATATTATTTATATAATATGCCATTTATATCAAAGTAAAAACAAATTGGTTTTTAAAAAACCGAAACTCGAAAACCAGACTGTTTACATACCTCTTTTTTCTCGTTATGGTTTTTGATTGTTTTTATATTTCTTAAAATTACTTTTTAAACTAT
Organism: Phormia regina; assembly: GCA_001735545.1. Lineage (NCBI taxonomy): Eukaryota > Metazoa > Arthropoda > Insecta > Diptera > Calliphoridae > Phormia > Phormia regina. Next base: position 3,304 of record MINK01174229.1, on the reverse strand, counting down.
AATTATGAACACTTCAATTTTTTATATTTTTCTTAATAATGTTTTCAAATTAGTTTGTTTAAAAATTGTAAAAAACAATTAAAATTAACGTAATTAATGTGACATTTTCTTTTCACCTTACATATACGAAATCTTAATGATCTAAAACCTATGATGGATTGCATATATACATAAATATTGCATATATACATAAATAATTGTACTCTTTCCAGAATTCTAAGACAACTACTCCAAGAAATGATGGATCTAAAATAAGAACCTAGTACGATGTCAAAGAAAAATAAAATAAATTTTATGAAATTTCTAAAAAAAATAACAAATAAATCAGTGCATAATATAAAATAAAAATGAAGGCCATAATCCGTGAATTAAATATTAAAAGTGACAAAAGAGCAATCGAAGAAAGAAAGAAAACAGAAGTAATGAGAGTCTAAAAGATAAATTAAGTAAGTGGGCAATTTCTTATAATATTTCTAATATTGCCGTTAATGGCCTACTTAACATATTGAAAGATTATGTTGATAGATTACCGTTAGATTCTAGAACCTTAAAGCAAACTCCAAAAAGTCCAGATATTGAAAAAAAATGGGTAGTGGGGAACTAATATTTTATGGAATAAAAGATACATTAATAAATTGAAAAAAAAAAAAAAAACACAAATATTTCTTTATATCTTTATTTAAACTTCAATATTGATGGGTTACCTTTGGCCAAAAGCTCTAACAGACAAATTTGGCCAATTTTATTAAACGTGCATGGCTATAAAGACGTCTATATTGTAGCGGCTTTTTGTGGATATAAAAAACCTCCATTATCCGAAATGTTTTTTAAAAAATTTGTTGGAGAACTAATGGAAATGGAAACTTATGGACTTAATATATAAAATAAAATGTAGAGCATTTATTTGTGATGCCCTAGTCCGTTCTTTTGTTATTGGCATAAAAGGACATATGGGATATGACAGCTGTCCAAAACGTACAAAAAAGGTTCTTATATAAATCGCAAAATCATATACAAGTTTCAAAATCACATTCAGCGCACCAATACAGATTTTAGGACAAGAGCCGATCCATACCACCACAATTGCATGGAAACCTTGGAAATTGAAAAACTCAATATAGACATGATAAAAAGTTTTCCCAACGATTAAATGCACGTGGTATGCTTGGGCGTCACCAAAACAATTTTAAATAGTTTAATTAAAAAAAGAAATACCATCTATTGTATGAATCTTAACAAAGTAAAATTGTTGGAGTCCAGTTTGCTTTCTTTAAAATATCAAATTCCTAGAGAGTTTGCAAAAAAGCCTCGTCCTTTTAATGAACTCGATTGCTATAAAGCAACAGAATTTAGACAATTTTTATTATATACCGGTATTTTTGTACTGAAAGATGTCCTTGACATGTATTCAAGTTTCCTTTTCATTGGAGTATGCTATTGAAAAAAGGGTAATGCAAGTGAAATTATATTTTATAACTGGAATACAAATTTTCCTATACTTGAATTGTAGGAAAATTGCTTATTGGGATTTAATTTTAAAATTTCTATAATTTGAAGTTTTAAAAAAACGTTTAATTGAATTCTAACATTCAGAGAAATTTATGTATGCTAAAACTTTAACTCATACGTTTTAAAGTGTTTATTATTTTTCTGATTATTTCGCTTCTGAATGATTCTAATATTTTATAAAATTAAAAATTTTCTAATTAAATTAACGTCATTTATGTATTTATGACAAGAATTAAAATTTAAATAAACAAACAAATTGTTTTTGTTCATGATAAGTTCTTTTTATAAATAATATTTCCCTTTATTAGATTAAAAAACCATTGACCGATATTGATAAGAATTTAATAAAAAAAGGTTGAAATAAACATTAGGGGTTTTCCAGTATCAAGTTTTTTCTTTTTTTCCATGATACCATTTTCTTCTTAAACCTTAACTTAGTAAAAAATAGAGTAATTACCTATTTTGACTACCATCAAAATTACGCCATATTAATATCAAACAAATCTTAGACAATTTGACGTCTTTTTCATTTTATTCTTTTTTAATCTTCTTCTAAACAATTCTCTTCCTCCACTATATTAACCTTCACTATTGACCGTTTCATTGTCATTGTTATGAGGAATTATTTAAGTTATTTATTTGTTTTTGTTTTTTTATAGTATCTACTACTATTTTTATTTTATTTTTTTTCTCATTACAATAGTTGTGAAATTGTTTATTATTTATTTTTGCAAAACACGTTTCTATTATTGATATTGGTGTTCTTCATGTTTTGTTGTTGTTTTTTTTTTCAATAACACAGACATGCCAATTTTATAAAAAAAATGTCTATAAAAGTATTCTTAATTAGTTGGGAATTGTTGCTCGTCATTTTTGTTATGAATGTTAGAGAAATAACTTTACAAAATTGTTAACTTTGAAATTACCATAAATACAAATATGTTTGTAGGTATATAGCGAATGGAAAATATGTTTCGTTTTGATTATTAGTTTTTTGGCGCCTAAATTGCGTCTGTTTATAAATATGAAATAAAAAATATAAATAATTTGGCATTTTTTTGTTAACTCATGGAGATCTTGATTTAATCTTTATTCAGAGATTTTTGATTTCCTTTTTTTCTAATGCCAAAGTCGTTATTTACATTTTAATTGAGACTTAATGAATGATATAGATCTTCCTTCAAAGTAGGCCGAAGTTCAAAATTTTGTTTATTTAACCATTTGACATCATCGAACTACAACTCTAATAATAACTTCCTAGAAAGAGTTGATGTAATGTGTCCCATTTCAAAAATGAAGTGAAAATAAAATGCTAGTCATTCAAATGTTTGAAAAACATTTTGTTAACGTTTCACTTTATATGGCAGATGTTGGCGGAGTACGACCATTTTTGTTTCCAAGTTAGTATAGAGCCTTGAACTAACTACACACATTTTGGTGAGAGGTGTCCAATAGTGTTCCATAGGAAGATCCCACAAAATTGCGAGTTGGCCAAAATGCCAACCAATTTTGGTCGATTAAATGTTCGAATAATTTAATAATATTTTGTAATTTATTGTATTTAACCATTTGACATAATCGAACTACAGACCGTTGAACTAACTACACTACACATTTTGGTGAGAGGTGTCCAATAGTGTCCCGTAGGAAGATACCTCAAAATTGCGTGTTGGCCAAAATGTGTGGTGACCGAGATTTTTGAATTTTGTTAAATTTTAAAGATATTAAAAACCAAAAACGGTATAATTCTATATTTGCAATGCCATTATTTATAAAAATAAATATAATGTCATAT
>MINK01174228.1:0-12669 GCA_001735545.1 Phormia regina | reverse complement strand
TATCACAATGGGACCAATCTGGACCCAAGTGAGCTGTTTCGAACACCACTCGGACAGCTAACATAACATAAAGCCCGGCTTTTGAAACTTTTTTAAAGCTAAAAAGATTGGTTAAAAATATTCATATCCTATTCATAAAAAACCTTTTTAGAACCATATGTATTTTAAATCTCTATTACTAATAAATTTTATTTGAAATATATTTTTATTTGTTTACTAGTAATATCAAGAAAAGGAAAGGTTTATGTCAATCTGAATTTTATTTTTATTCTTTTAAAGCCTTGTTTTCTTCTTTTTTTTTCGTTTCATTCAGAATATAAATCTATAGAGACTTGTGTTGATTTCTCTTATATATATTTTATTATTTCAAAATTTATTATATTCAAAAAACCTGTATACTCTTCATTTATAATTTATGCTAAAAAATGTTAATAAAAATTTTATTAGAGAAGTAGTGGTAAATTTGTATGTTTGTGTACATATGTATGTATAGGTGAAGAGGTTTTTTGTTTGTAAATTTATTTAATAAAAAAATGAAAGGATTACAAATGTAATAGCTTATATGCGTAGGGTGTGTATTTTTAATCCTATTTTAACCCCAAAAAGTAACATAATAATATTTTTATAGAATTTCAAAATAGTAGGGACAAATATTTGGTATTATTTTTTAAAAAACTCTCAGAATACTTATAACAATATTTTTTTTTGGAACATTTTTAAAAAATGAATGCTGAATATAAATATTCATATAGAAACATTAAATCAAATATTTAAATTTAATAAAAGTAAAAACTTTATTTAATATCAAAAGATTTTCTTTCCCTCTTGTGTTTATAAAACATATGATTTATAAAAAAATTTAATAATAATCATACGCCATAGGATATGCACAAGAAAAGCCTTGAAAATGTCCCATATTATTATAATTTTCTTTTCTAAAAAAATAATAAAAACAAACTTTCCTTGTAAATTATATTCATGTGGCAGAATAAATCTAGAAAATTATATTCATATATGCCTGACCATCAGGAATAATAAAAGCAACAACAATGTTAGTAGGTAAACGTTCAAAGGTTAAAAGAAGACTTATAAGATGAAGTATATTAAATAAACACACATGTATATACATATAAAGGTATATATTTTACACATACTCACTCAAGCTGGTCATAATACATTATACAATAAGTATCTCCAAAAAAAAAAAAGAAAGGAAAACAGTAAAAAAGGAATATATTTTTTTGTTCTTTTACTAAAGAAGAACTAGTGGTTGGTTAAATTTAACCTTTTTTGTTATAATTTAGTTGTTTTGTAATGTTTTTTTTAGTTTTTTTTTTAGTTTTTTCTTTTTTTGATATGTTAAATAATGCTTCTAAGCTGCTTATGATAATGCAAACGGTGTTGTTAAACTTCTAAAGGAAACCGGATAAACTAAAATAAAACACAGTGACAAAGTAAAGAGCAGTTGAGTATTAAAATAATAATAAAAAAGGAGGTAAAGAAAAACAACAGTAAAATAAACACTGAACTAAAATGATGTGGAAGTATGTAATAAAATAATAAAAAAGTAAGGAGCATCACATAGAGGGTGTATCAAATAAATTTTTATATCAAATGACGAAAAGATATTTTCAAAATTAAAGCTTGTAACTTATTTTTATAAAATAGAAAGTCAAAAGGACGGATCTACATAAAACTATTAATACTTCTACTTGAAAGTAGCATTGCGGACAATTATAACAAAAGTTAGAAATTTTTTCTGTTGTTTTTCTTAGACCAATGATATCAGAAGAAACGAAAAATCACGAAATATAGGTATTTTTGTCGCTAAATTAGCATCGTAGACGTGATTAACAGTTTTGACAACACTCCACCAAATATTTCGTTGTAGGTACTTTCTGTGATAAGAATTTGCAACATATGTTTTAATAAATTCATTTAAAGAGTGGAAAAAATTATCATTTGTGCTCATTACTTCACAGAAAAAATGTTTCAAATTATTTTTTAATAAAATTATTAATTAACTTTGTATTCGAATTTAATTATATTCTAATTGGTTTAAAATAATTTTTTAAATAAATTGACAGATCTTTAAAAAATAAAATAAATTTAAGTAAATTTTCAACAATTTTTAGTTCATGATGTATATTTAAGCGAAATCAGTAATAATTAAATCAATTACTGTTTTTATTAATATCATCATTTAGATTATTGGAGCAAAATCATTTAAAAATTAATTAATATTAGCAATTTCGTAATTGAAATCGATTTTTACTTTCTTCTGTGTTATCATAGGGTATATTTGTCAAACTGCTGGTGGGCCGATTTTACATATCCTACAGGAACGTTGTACTCATATGTCAAGCTCTTACTATCTCTAGATCTTTTACTGTACATTAGAGGGGAAAAAATTTATCTTATATACCGTCCCCCCTTCTCGTTCAAAACATAGGCAATAGGACTACGCAACGGCTTTGAAATTTGGAGAGTTTACACATTTTTTTTTAACCCAATCACTGTTTGTCCTATTGGTACAATTTTGGATAATATATTTTAAAGATAATATAATTAAATTTGGTGCTAGAGATGTTTTTGAGTCAAGTATATAAAAAATTTCTTAAAATCAGTCTTTCATTTGATTCAGTTACATATAAAAAAAAAAATCAAAGACTAAATGTTTTTGAACGACTTCAATATATTTATAGCCTCGTAATGTTCCAGTAAAATGTTGATAACCGGTGCCTAGTTGATATATTAGATAGATTTGTCGAGCATTAAATCGTATACGTGTTATTTGGGAAAGAAATACTCTTTTGTTTATAGTGAGCACAATTCCTTTTTGTTAGTTAATTCATTTATGAAGCAATTTTTAATATATAATGTATTGTTCGTGCTATGGCATGATAACGTATTTCATAAACTTTCTAAAGGAAACACCCTTTAGAAAAAAATGAATACATGAAAAAGATTTTTAAAACAACTACAGCAGCAACACAAATCAGCTTACAATCTTTTTTGTGTTTTTTGGTACTTTTTGTTATTTTTATATGTTTTTGTTACACTCTTTCTCTCGCTAAAGTCCCCAACGGAAGTGAAGTTAACTTGTTGTTTGTTTACGGTCAAATGAGAAAACAAGTAACTCATTTTAACGGGAACAAAAAAAAAAAAAAAAAAAAAAAATGTTTATTGAAGGCCATAGAGGTATTAAAAGTACCCTTTATTAAATAAAACTAAATAGCAAATGTTACATGATACTATAATTTTAAATATTTTTTCCAGAGAATAAAGCAAAAATAATAAATCTAACTTTAAAATATTAAAAATAGTAAACGTTTCAATACGATGATTTTTTGATTTTATAAAAATCACCATCGACTGCCTTATGTGCTATATTTATAGGGAATATAAATATTTTAAATCTTTAAGATAGGTTATATTATCTTAAGGCATAATCTTATAAATCAAGTTCATTCATATGCTTTATTATATGATTTATAATAAAATTAAGATTATAAGAATCATAATAAGAAAACGAATTACTGTGAAAAAATATCCTTCTGAAGGGATATTTTAAAGGATTATTCGTATTTCTTTATAAATTGGGAAAACTAAATATTTAGCTGCTGCAAAATGTTCCATATACCTATATATTTTATATTACATATTTCTGACCTAAAAGAGTGCAAAAACTTAATATAAAACCCAGTACCAAGAAATAAAATTCTTTCACTTTCCTTTTAGTTGTGCCAAAAACTTTAAGACTCTACACCACAGGAGTCTTTTGTTTATTTGTATTTTTTTCTTACACATATATGAGTACAAAAGGAAAAAAAATATGTTTTCTTCTTGGATTTTATTTTTCTTTTTAATTTGTTAAAATAATAAAAAGCACAAAAAGTATTAAAAATAAAACAAAATAATCTCATGTTAAATATACACTTGTGTATAATATTAAAACTTTACTTTTGATTTTTTATACTAACTAAAGAAAATCGGATAGAATTTTAAATATTTTATATGAAGCAATTGGATTATATGAAATTTCGAAACAAAAGTAAATAGATAAGTAATAATTATAATAATAAAAATCTGAAATCAACGTACAACTAGATGACCTATTTTGTATTTTTATGTCCATTATGATACAAGGAAATACTGATTATGTGGATTCAGATGTACTAAGCCTCTAATATACTCTTCAGTAAGGATTTGGAATTGAAATCTGTTTGAAATTTTTACAATATTTATATAAAACTCTAAAAAGTATATCCAGGATACTTATTGAAAAGAAAGTTAATATAATGATGTTTGTTTGTCTGTTGAAATCAGCTTTTAGAAAGCCCCAGTTATAGGTTACATATTTTTTATATAACAAATTGTAGAAGATATTTGTACAGAGAACACTAATAAAAATAAGCAACATCGATATATAAATAGCCATTATGTCGGCAAAAAACTGAAGATACCACCAAAAGTCGTTTTCGTTGTGGGTTTTTTCTACGCTCCTATTAAAACTAGCGACTACATTCTTGTACAGAAAATTTAAAATATTTCCAAGGAATATTTTTGCACCAAAAATAAAATACCGTTGCCATATTCCCTGAAACATCGGTCAAAATATATTTTGGGACTTTGTGAAGCTTATATGCATATAAGCTAGAATTAATTTTTGAACAAAGCTTTTTAATTTTTTCAATGAACTAAATCTATATATAAACAAAAGATTTATAAGCAAAAAAACCGAGAAAATATATAAAAAGCATATAAAGTCACAAGTATTTATATTGTTGTTGTTGTTTTTTGTATAACAAAGCAATTTAGTTGGCAACACTGTGCGAGTGGTAATTATTTTGGATCTCTGAAACCACTGAACCGATTTAGATGAAGCTTGGAACACAGAAAAAAGTCACCTATTAAAAAATATATATGAAAATAATTCATTGAATCAAAAACTTACTCAAATTTTCACCTCTCACCAAAATGATTATATCAATTACTAAAAACTATAAAAAGTACAAAACAGAAAAAAATGCCCAATTAACAAATTAATAAAACCAATCAAGTAGATGATTGAATGAATTAAAAATGTGTATATGAAAAAAACATACCAAAATTTATTTTTATTAAATTTATATGCAAAATTAAACAACTGAGTTAATGTAAAAGAGACGGAAATAATTTTTTCTGTGAACAGTGATAGGAGAAAAGTGTGACATTCAGGATATTGTTAGCTGAAATGTTTAGCAAGAGCACAAATTACACCGAAGTGGTCTAAAGTGGACCACCTCAAGAAAAACACAATATCTTTAACATTAATGTTTTTAGATAAAGTGGGAGAATGATAATTATATTTTTTACTTCAATTTTTTAATAAATTTTAGTGTAAGGAAAGCGAAAGTGTATAAATTTTTTTTTTGAAGAATGAAGAACCATGTATGACGGTCGTATTTTATTTATTAATCCCATCTTTTCTTTAAGTGCATATTTTTCATTCTCACAAACTCTCATCTTCATTCTCTCAATTATATTATTAGTGATTGACATCTCTACCCTAGATGGTCCGTCTGTTTTACTATCTGTCTTGTTTTAAACAAAGAGATAGACGGAAGGACATAGATAGATGGACACATAATCTAATCAGGGTCCAGATTATTTTTTTCGACAAGTTACACACGAAATAACAAAATCAATATTTCGCTCTTGTTTTGATAATGTTTATAAAAATTGGCTATTATTGCAGCTCTTAAGAAACGTTTTTGAACCACCCTAATGCCGTATAATACTTTCTTAACAATCGGTTACTACTCTTGTCCTATAATCCATTTCTTATGGAGTAAAATGTAAGGTATCATTTGAATACCTATATTATCTTATTTCTATGCATAAATCTTAATATTTTTATGATCAAATTTTATTACTCTATCACAATATGCACAATGAATTTAAAACCAATAAAAATCAATTTTATAGGTAACATAAAAATATGTCTTAAATCCATTTGATTGGAAAAAGCTTTAAAAAGATAAACAGGTGTAAAACTCAAGTCTACTTTCTTACAGAATTTTTTTAACTGATTTTTTATTAAATCTTAAGAAAAGAAAAAAAACAGTTCTTTAAAATGTTTAAAGAAACTCATTGAAGTGTTAAAAATAAAGCAAATTAAATTGTATTTTATAAAAAGTATTTTATTTCTCCATCATAATATTAAATTTAATATTTAAAAAAAAACGTCCTGCAGCCTCAATGATTGATATGGAGGAAAAAAATTCTTAATATTTTGTTGAATTCTGAGAAATTTAGAGGTCACTATGGCTCGTATGTTGTTCAAGCTGTGTTTACTGGCCCAAAAACCAATCTAACAATATATTAAATCTTAAAAAACACACAATTCTTGACCATTTCAACTGTGGTAATATTTCATAAGAAGAGAGGAGAAAAAACCTCACAAAACACTACAAAAATCCCTTAAGAACTATGATTATTATTGAGTAGCCAAAGAAAAAAAAAACACACACACATATATATATACATTATGTTTCTGGGGAACATATAACAAACAAACAAATAAACAAGGAACAGATTTCTTTTACAAAAATAAAAAAAAACTCTTGTTTATTTTATATAAAATGTGGAAAATTTTTGTTTGCAAAATAACCTTAAAACACAGTCAAAAGAAAAATTAGGCCCAAATGTCATCATTAATCATAAACATAAAAAAAAAACAAAAACTAAAACCAAAACATTTACAAATAATCTATATAGATGGCCTAAATAAGGACAAAAACAATAAGAACAAAATTATAAATTGTAAATAAAGAAAAATTCTTTAAATATTTAACAAAAATACTTTTAACACCATACATAGGTACTGGTTAAGAAATATTTATGGATATTAAGGTTTGTTTGTTTGTTCGTTCGTTTGTTGTGGTTTGACAAATATTTTAAAAATTCCATTAAACAAATTTCCTTTAGTTTTTCTAACAATTTTAAATATTTTTTTGTTTAAACGCAAGAAAAGGAAAACTAAATTTATTTTAAACTAAATTTTAATTTTAGTATAGAGTATTATACTTACCTTTCTTCCCGCCTGTTCAAAGGCTGGTAAAAATGCTGCAAATGAACCTTCCAACATATCGGGATTACCGCAAATCGCATGTGATGTATCACAATAATATGAACATTTACCATGGAAGCATAAATTTGAAGAGGGCGAAACAAAGAAGGTTTTTAATAAATTATCATCGGCTACTTGATAAATTTCCGTTGTAATATTTAATAAACGACCAGTCACCGGCATTGCACGACGAAATCCTAAAATTCTAAAGAGAAAGAAAAAATTATTGATAATTAAAAAAATAAAAATAAAAAATTAAAGAGGAAATTGGAAATAAATTCCTAAATAAATATTAAATCTTAAAATATAGTAAAAAGAGCCAGAGCTACGAATCTTTGCTATATAATTAAATTTGCTACAGCAAAAATAAGGACTATGCACAAAAAAATGTGTGCATGCAAATCTGCTTATAGAAACTAAACCAAGTAGTGAATTTTTACAGAGTGATATGTGACTGTATGTTCAAGTTCTAAATATAAAAGAATAAATTACTTCCTTTTGGTTTTTAAGGAAATATCTCATATTTTCTAGAATTATTCTAATTAATGATTTTATTGTGTTTCGTTCACTTTTCGCTCGAATATATACAATTATTTTTAAACTCAGTTAAATTTTATAATGTGCCTTTAATGTAATTTAAATTATTTTTACTAGAACAGAATATCTTTCAATTTCATAAAAATACGGACAATATGATGTAAAAAACACTTACAATTTTCTTGTTACCGATCCATTTTTTGTTATTGAATGAGATCATCCCAGTAAAGAGCGGATACAATGTATTATTTCAAAGACTCTTATTCAAGTACATTTCTGTGTTAATGGAATCATTTTTCTCGCATATGCATATGGATTCAAAAGCTTTCTTGGAAATTTTGATTTCTTTTATACACGTAATTTTTCTGACTGTTCGAATAATTCATCGCCTTTCAGGCTAGATTTCCTTTAAAATTTTCCAATAAAGATTGAAAGCAACTATTTTTTTTTCAGAAATTAGATGATTTTGTCTCAAAATCCTTTCTAGTTTGTCTGAATCATACAGCCTGAAGATACTATTTTTCTTCCAATACCAGGTTTCCATTCTGTGATCATGACTTCTTTGTATTATAAAATGAACCAATGAACTGTATTTTGTGACATAAATGTCTTCCTAGCAATTGTTTTTATGACCGATATAATATTTTATGAAGAATTTGAATTATGTGTTTTCAATATTCATTCTAAGAAAAACAAGTTTTGCTATTACCATGAAATTTCCATCAAATCAAAAGTTATAATACCACGAGCATTTGCAAAGGTGTAATAATTTGTCATTACGTTTGAAATTTCCACAATTTTCGTGGGAGAGCAATAATAATAATAATAATAATAATAATAATAATAATAATAATAATAATAATAATAATAATAATAATAATAATAATAATAATAATAATGTTATCAGCTGAATCGTTATGATGTCGGTGTGTTTATTATAGCGTTTATGAAACCTACCGATAACTGACATATATAATTTTATATAAAACGGTCCAAATTAATTTCTAGAATTTTGCTCTTGGAATTTAGCAAGATTGGTTTAAAAATGGTGGTTATATGCATCTGTTTATGCAAAGAAGTCTTGGATATTTTTAGTCTAAATAAATGAAATGAATAGGTTCATTAATAACTGAGACATGGCTAGATTTGTATGATTCTTTTATTATACCCTACACCACATTTATAAACCGATCATTGTGAACTTGTAATGGCAAAATTCGAACGTTCCATATGCTTATTATATATGTCAGTTATCGGTAGGTTACATAAACGTCATTTCATCAGACACAAGGACGGACATCCAATCGTCAACATTTCTTACGACGATCCATCAAATATATTTTTTTGCTCGCAAACGAAAATTGTGGAATAAATGATCTTAACACGTACAATTTTTAAAAAATACACAAAAAACAAATATATTAACAAACGAGAGAAAAGGTCGGTCAAGTCCGACCATATGATATCCTACACCATTGCCTATGTGTGCAAAAATTCGTGATGGAGCCAATAATGGTCCTATATTTGTATTAAGTTAAAATTACGTCGATATTAAGATTCACACGTATTTATACATTTTGGTGATTCCTAAAATTGGGTCTTATTTGGGAGCTATGGTCAATTGTGTCCCAGTCTTCAAGAAATATTGCACTGTCATTTATGCTTATAAAAATTTTATTGGTGTCGGATATTAAATTGATATTAACATGGGAGCTACAATTAAATATAGACCGATCTGATCTGATTTTTCAGGTAATTTTGAGTGTTAAATCTTTATTCCGGGAGAACATTTTTATGGGGGCTACATAAAATAGTAGCACGATCACGACCAAACTTAATAGGTTTCGTCCTTGTGACAAAAAAAAAAAAATCATATGTGGTGGTGTATAGTATAAAAACTACTTTTAATACAACTAAATGCAAAAGTTTAAATATTACAAGTTTAATTTTTAAATTTTAATTTTAAAATTTTAAATATTAAAAGTTTAATTTTGTAATTAATAATAATAATGACTTTGACTACTTTATCTAGATAAAAGTTCATGTATCGAAATAGTAATCATTTAACTTCTATGGCATCAAATTTTATATTAAATAACTAAACGATTTTTTTTTAGTTTATAATTTTTAATAAACCAATATATTTTGGTTTAACTATTTTATGAATATAATTTTTCTTATAACAAATTCGCTACTTTTAAATCCTTGTTATAACTATTCTTTTCATTAAAGTAAAATTTAATCTCATTTAATCTCAACTTCTGGTTCTTTCCAATTAACAGGTTATACATGAAGTCGAGCTCACAATTTTACATGAATCATTGCCACAATGTCCTGTAAAATTGTGTTCTATGTTTTTTTTTTTCTTTTGCATACATTTAAAAATAAAAGAAAAATTCTAAAAAAATAATAAAGAAACAAAGACGAAAAATCCTAAGGAAAATTAGTAAGGACCGAAAAAAATGTGAACACAATAAAACACAACAGCAACGTTTTTGAAGTAGAAAATTGCTTTACGACCATCAAGAGTATTTACACATTTTGCAAGACATAACACAACAAAAGATAAAGAAATAAGACAAATAAGTAACGACAAAAATAAAAAGAAAAAATATTATATAATAAAAATAAAAAATATGTCTTTATATTTTCTTTACTTAACAAGAACAAAAGACCAGGAGACATATTTTGGTTTAGGTTAAAAGAGACAAAAAATAAGCAAACGAAAAACAGGGGAAAATAAAAAAGGACACTGCATGATACCAACAACTCCACCAACCATCATACATACAGCAGACAATATTATTATTATTATTTTTTTGGTATTTTGCTTTTATTTTGAGAAGGAAACAAAACGTCACTAGAAAATATATATGAAAAATTGTGATTATAAGGGCGTTAGACAATAGAAACATATTTTCTTGTTGTCCTCACTAAACACAATTACGACTTAAGTAATTATACTACATCATACAAACTACACTTACTAAGCGGTAAGAAATTTACTAACATTCTTAAATATTTTTTTATAACATTTACACAAAACAGTTTTCATTGCAAATGGTTCTAAAATTAAATATATAGGCACTAAGGAGTGCGATCGAAAAAATNTTAACACACGTTTTGCTTTCTAAATTTATTCTGAAGCAATNTTTNTTTNNTTCAGAATNNATTTATTTNTTNATNTATTTGANGTGATATAAATTATTCAACAAATCATGATATTTTAAAGGTCAAGATAATTGAAATCTTATTGAAAAAAATTTCAAACACATCTGGTAAAAAAGTATTAATTGTTAGCTCAGTACTCAAGCTACTTGGTGCGAAATGCTAATGCTAACGCGAAGTTGAAAACATATAAAGTCCAAAATGTTCAAAATTGGAATGGTGCAAAAAAAATTCGAAGCCAAGAATAGTGCATGAAAATTAAAATCATACAAAAACGTTCATGTTGTAAAATGTACGACGAAAAATATAAACTGAAAGATTTTTTGTATCTTCCTGCTTTAAATTTGTATGTTGATGATGATCGACTATATATTAAGATAAGTTTAGGACCAAAAAGCTGTCGAAATTTCCTAAAGAATTCCTACAAAAAGGAATGATTACAAAAAAATCTTTTTCCGTTCATAAGAGATCACAATGGGTCTATATGTTTTTGGCCTTATAATACTCTGGAGAAGTACCAAAACAATTACATAGTTTTTGTAGCAAGATGGGTCAATGCTCTAAATTATTACGAGCTAAAACTTATGAAAAAATATTAAACTTATGTGAAAAGTGAATTAAAAAGTAACAAAGAGTTGTCCCAAAATAGCGAAGACCTTAAAAAGAGATGGGCAGACTATTCCAAAAAAGTAACTGAAGTAACTATCAAATCTCAAATAGAGGGATTACTAAAAATAGGTCCACATGTTTATAAATAGTGGTTAGAAGAATAAAAAAAATCCATCAAAACTCTGTAATCAACCGTTTCCAAGTTTTTGAATTTTATCAGTGTTAAGATTTTTTCGATCGCACTTCTTATAAGGCTGGATTCAGTAAACTAGAAAAAAATATCTCTGAAATGCTATGGAAAATACTCAATTTTCAAATGTTGAAAGTTTTGGACCATTTCTCAGCATCTGGTTAAAAAATTGTATATTGATAATGCTCGAGAAAATTTCAAAGATTCTTTTAGAACTCAAAATCACGACAAATTTCTTGGTATAAAAAGCTCTATGCAGTTGCGGCACAGCAAAAAAGTTTTTTGTTACAGTCGACTCTATAAATACCGAAATATACTTTAGAATATTTGCGAAAATAAAACTTTTTTTTTATATGAGAGCATATGAAAATACATTTTTGACCCGATTTGGTATCGAGTCATTACAATAAGAAAACTCTGAAGTGGTACCAAAACAATAATCTATTATTTGTTATGTATTGCATAAAATAAATATCCTTCTTATATAACAGGACGACTTTAAAAAGAGCTTCCTGAAAGAATAGATGCTCCTCTACAAAATATAGACACAAAAATTTTGTGTTTCATCCCACTGTGCACTGCTATTGTAAATATAATTGTATAATTTTACTAAAAAAAAAATAGTACAACAGTATAATAATACGTAGGGGTTCTTTGAGAGTAGTAAATAATAGCTTAGAAAATAAGTTACTCTTAAATCTTACTCTATAGGTTTTTTCCACATGCCTAAGCTCTAAATCTTTTCATTTTCATTTGGATTTTTCGCGATGATGTTGAAGAAAATGCAATAAAGTAAAACTGTATTTTTTTCTTTATTTCTATTTTAGGATAAAAGTACTTAAAGTGTGTTATTTTATAGAATATGTGTAGGAGTATTTGTGTTAATGTTTTTATATACAAACATGAGTATCATGCGACTGTTCTTGTTATTGTTTTATTTTATTGTTTTGTGGGTTTTGTTTTTGTTTTTGATAATTTGAGAATATATATTGTACTTTTTCTTTAAACTTTTGTTTTCTAACAGTAAAATACAAAATAATAAGGACATTTT
>MINK01174227.1:0-17096 GCA_001735545.1 Phormia regina | reverse complement strand
CTAAATGAATTTTTATTATGCTCTTGTGCTGATGTTGGTAATATCCCAACATATTAGTCCACGTTAATTTATACAAATTGGTCTAAAAACACTTTCTGGGTCAATTTAACGATGTCCGTCCATGTAAACCTCGAAATCAAACTATAGGTCGCAATTTGAAACCAAATTTGGCACACATGATGAAGGTTATATACGGTGCTTTATTTCACCTGGACCTTATATTTTAATGAAATGAAATTTATTACATACAAGTTCCATATATGTCTTAATAAGTGTGCCGAATTTCAGGAAGATCGGTATAAAAATGACCATAGTATAAAGATCTTTTCTTTTAAGAAAATCACTTTCACGGCCATAAATCCTATTGACAAAACAATAAGTTTTATATAAACATAAATGATAGTGTCAAATTTTACCAAGACTGACCCATAATTTGCCATAACTCCCATATATGGACCTCTTTTGTGAATCACCAAAAAGTGAATAAATTCATATATCTTATGCTTTATATTACACTTAATATGAGTATCGGTTCACATATATCATAAATCTTATCCAAACTTAGTATCAACATAATATTTAGTGCAAATAAGTTCTACGTGTAAGAATCCTCCCTAACTTAATGCAGAATGGCCCAAGCTTGACTATATAATAATATAATATAGTGGTTCGTGATTGCCTATGGTATAAATTAATAAAAACGAGAACAATGATATAGTCGGGCAAGGTCAACCAGTACCAACTTTGTATGGGATTTATATACTTTGAAATGATTTTCAGAGTAGTATTCATATGAGATCACTTTTGAAATTGACGCATAAAGTGAATTTATGCCGATTGGTATACATTAAAGATTTAGACTAATATTTTTGAGTATTATAAACTTCAAGTCCAACTCACAATACCCTATGATGATGTAGGGTATAAAAAAATGTATGCATGTATTCATGTATATAAAAATCTGCTATTCCGAAATATTTGTTTAAATGTTAAACACTCATTTCGGAATAGCAATTATACATATGTACATTAGGGTGGCCCCAAAACGAAAAGTATCGATATTTCCAGCTCAAATGAAAATTTATTAGGATAACGTTCCTTGATCCTGTCATTAACCTTTCGTAAGCTGGATCAAAATGAAAATAGGTCTTTTTTTTGGTGTTTTTGAATTTGTTCATATTTCTGCCAAAGGAATAATATTCAAATATGATATCGCAAGAAAAATGAGTAAAAAATTCAGATTTCAAAATTTTTTTATGAAAAATTGCAAAATTTTGGACTTATTTGGACCTGGTACTAAATCTTAGTTATGTAATTAAATGCGCGCACAAAGACCTTTGCTCCGATACCAGATTTGAATATTATTTCTTTGGCAAAAATATGAAGAAATCCGAAAAAGACCTATTTTCATTTGGAATGAGGTAAATTTTTCGATACCTTATCTTTTCTCCATACAAACGGGTCCACCCTAATATACCTTAATTACTATAATCATATTTATGTAGCTATAAATTATTTATGCAGATATTTATTTGTTTTTACTTTATCAATATTGTCTAACAACAAATTTATGCAAATGAGCAATTTTGACCAAAACTTAATTTGACTTAATGACGTGGCCGGCATATTAAAACAAAACTAATAAAAAAAGGGGCTCAACTTTGTTTTTATATTTTGCACAAGTCCAATAATATTTGTTTATAGGGTACACACTTTTAAGTCTGTCTTCGTAATGTATGTACATCTGGAATTGTTTGTTAGAAGTATGTATGTATAGATGTATTTGAATACATGTGTATTTTGGAATTGTGCCATAATCATTAAAGAACCTGCTGCTAATAAAAGTTATCAACAATAAAAAATAAACAAATCGTGTTTAAGTTTCTTTTTTATATTAATTTAAAACATGACTCGACAAAAATAGTTTATTTTGCACAAACTAGTTTTGTCAACAATTAAATTTTTGTTAGATGAAATTGCGTATGACAGCATAAGTTGACATATTTATATGCGTATCAAACTGATATCATTTTGTTTATATACATAGAATAATCATAATAAAAACACCAGCCTCCTAATTTAATAAATATTTATTTTAAAAAATTTCCAAATGAATTTGTATGGTGCAGACGTTAGTTTTTTTTTAAATGTCAACTAACATTATTTAACCCTTTTATTGCCAAATTTAAACAGCTGGACCGGAAAGTCTAATGTTTACAATTATTATTCTTTTCGGTTCTTAAAATAACAATATATACTTAATTTTATAATATAAGTCGGGGTTCACACACAGCTATTTTTATGAGATTAATAGTGGGAGAGAGTGGAGAAGGAATAATTATACATTCTATTCTTGGCTATCAACTGCGAAGTCAGGATTGCAGCAAAAAAAAATTGCTATATGTGAACCCCTACTAATATGTGTTATTATTTTATTAGTATTACTTTTTTGGAGTAAATCGACAAACACAAAAATGGCCTAATTTTGAAGCATCAATTAGCATAAGAACTAATTGTTTTGAATAATAAACATAATAGCTTTTTAGGTTTGTTCTGTCGCCTAGTGCTTTTTACAAATTATATAGTATTTATTAGATGATAATATTTACTTAACTTAGGTAATGGTTATCTATTTCAAATGTGTATTTATATTTTAACTTATACTTATTTTAATCAGTGATACTAATTTGTTTGCATTGTTTTAATTTTTGTTTTATTATGAAAACAAACAATATTTGTGTCATTGTAAGAACAAACATAAGTGGAAGGAAAATTTTATGGTATATTATTATTATAAAAGTAAATAATTTATTGGTCGTGCCCGATCGTACACACCTCCTCCCAAATACAGACATGCGTGTGTTTATGTGTATTTCAAATACATTTTAATTTAACAATACAAATACAATTGTACGCTACTCTAGTTGAATGCTATGATTAGTTATTTATTTTTTGCTAATCTAAGCGAAAAATCTTTTGCGATATAAAAAGAACCGGCTCTTGAACTGGTTGGATTAATCAAAGTTTTGGAAATGTTTTATTAATTAAATGAACTTGGCATTTGAAAACAATAGAAATGATAAGAAGAGTTGCACATGTCATTCTGTTTGTAATACATATATTTTTATGGATCATTATTATTAAATTTCCATCATATATGTATGAAGGGAAGAAGAGGGAGCATTCGACATAGGAGCACATTCATTTTTGCAAATTATCTTGAAAACGAGGTAAAATCTTTTATTTTAATAATTTATTTCCTTTTCCTCTATCATAGATCGTCATCTATCAAAGTGTAAAATTTTCAACATATATTTGGATGGGAGGTAGACATTTAACTGTTCAAAACACTTCCAAATATTTCTCTGTGGATATTTTAATATCTTTAATATTGTTTGGAATTGATCAACGATTTTCTACTATATTATAAACCTAGTAAAGTACAAGAATTTGCAACAAAAATTCATTTAAAGAGTAAACAAAAAATAATAACATGTGAGCAAAATACTCCTCCTGGAGTACATTCATCAAACTGCTGGTGGACCGATTTAAGTTATCCTACAGGAACTTTGTAATTAGATACGAAGCTTTTAACCGTAACCATAACACAAGAAATTTTTAATTGGAAGAATATTTCATTAAAAATATAAAAAGAGAAAAAGGTATAGTGTCGACCGTATGTTACCCAATTAGGGTCATTTATGGACCTATACTAATTATGGACATATACTTTTAAGTGTAAAATAAAAAATAATATTACAGAATATTTCCGCGATACTAAGATTCACATGTACACTTTTGAGTGATTCCCGAAATTGGGTCTTATAAGGGAGCTATGTTCAATTATAGACCGATCTTCATACAATTTTTCACTGTCATTTATACTTATAAAAATGTTATTTGTGTCGAACATTAAGTTGATACTCACATTTTTATGGACGATCGATTTAAAAAGTGATTCTAATCCGATTGGTATACTTTAACTGTTTCTATGCGTTACAAATATTAGCACAAACGCATAATGCTTCCACCACCTATGGTGGTGTAGGGTATAATTATTATAATATAATTTATAAAAAATCATCCATTGGTTTACTAGGTACAAAAAAATATTTATTATTTTTTAAATACTAATTAAAATTAATAACAATTTTAATTTTTTCCAAAAGAAGACCAAATATCTCGATATGCATAGAAAAATCTATCTATATTACTGCTTAATTTATATTTCAAAAGTGTTTCTTCAAACAATATAGGGTTTTATTTAACTCTTTATAACCAACGTTTAGTTGTTAATTAAATTCTGTTAAATTTGTACAACTGCGAATTGACTATAATTTTGTATTCATTAAATAAAAAAATAAGTGACACTAACACACTCTTAAAAATATTAATATTTTGTATACATGTATACATACATATACATTGTATTAACATATGTATATGTACATACGAATATACATAATTTCCTATTTAACACAATTATCTTATCAATCGTTTTATACGAAAATAAATCTCTCAAATGCTAGTGGCTAGAATCAAAAAATCAATTTATTTTAGTATAAATAGAGCCGGTTTACTAGTTTCAAATTTTATAATAGTTTAGAAATTTCAACGTATAACTTCGTAAAGTACAAATATATCAACAAGATGACACCAGAAATCGATCCCGGTCTACCTGAATGGATAACCATTGAATATATACAGGATAAATTGATTAAACGCCATAATGATGACAGTATTAGGGTGACAAAAATCAGTGGTAAATCTGCCAGTGGAAAGGGTGAAAATTATACTAGTGCCATTTTGCGTATTAAGGTCTCCTATGTCAGTAAAACAATTGTAGAACCCAAAACCGATTCGTTTGTCATTAAGATGACATTCCAAGGAGAAGGTATTGAGGGGCAAGTTCTAGGTCAATACAATGTTATTCAATGTGAAATTGATGTTTATCGTTATGTGATGCCGCGCTTTGATGCTTTAATGAAAGAAATTGGTGATGATGATCAAATTTTTGCCAAAACCTTGTATGTAGATGATAAACAGGGTGCTATTATTTTCGATGATTTGGTAGCTAGAGATTTTGCTGTTGCCAATCGTGTGGCACGTTTAGATACAAAACATGTCCACTTGGCTTTACGCAAATTAGCTAAAATTCATGCTTGTGGTGCTGTGTTGAATGAACGTGATCCGGAATTCTTTAAGGTGCATAAATTTGATCATGGTTTCTATAATCGTCATACCGAAGGCTTTAAACCTATGATGTGTGGTATTATTGCGGGTCTTTCGCATTACGTTAACAGTCGTCCTGATCTCAAGGAAAAATATGGCAAGAAATGTGAAGGTTTAATTGATCGTATTATGGAAGATACTGTTAAGTGTTTCGATCCCGATGATAGACATTTTATGACCTTTGCCCATGGTGATTATTGGACAAATAATATGATGTTCCAATATCCTAATGGTATCGATCAAGAACCCTCTGATGTTTGTCCATTGGATTTACAACTATGTGTTTGGGGTCATCCTGCCATAGATTTACATTATTTCTTTAATACCTCTTTGAAAGAGGAATTACGTTTGAACAATCAACAAGAGTTTATAAAATACTATTATGATATATTAGCGAGTACCTTAAAAGCTCTAAAGTTCAAAGGACGTTTACCCACATTGTTCCAATTCAATTTGGAAGTTCAATCTCGTAAATTTTTAGGTAAGTAAAACTAAATGCCTATTTAAACATTAACTGCCCTATTCATAATACAATTTTGACATTTATTAAAGTTTTATAGAAACATTTTCCATTCAAATTTGACTAATAAAATGATTATAAATTTAAAAATTTTATTATGAAAAAGGCAGTAATTAAATAATAACGAAATAATTTTAATATTAAGGTCGATTAAAACAAAATAAACGACTTCAGTTAAAATTTACTAATCATTGTAAATACAGATGTTTTATATAAATATTTAACATTCGAAAAATTTAAAATAAGTCGGTGGAGAAAATTTTTGAATTGAATTGTTTAAGTCCAAGTTCACCCACAGCTATTTTTCTTTCTGAAATTGTTCTAATTTTTTTCTTTTGAACACAAAATTTTACTTCAGCAAATCTTGATTTAATTGCTTTGATTTGTTTTTGTTTTGAACGTACGAAAATGAATGCTCTTTCTCACACAAAATAAAAATTGCCAAATAAATTCCCTGTGTGAACGCCGACTAAGAATTTATTTACCATTTTAATTTNTTAATTTTATTTATTTATTTATTTATTTATTTATTNATTTATTTATTTATTTATTTATTNATTGCAGCTATAAACGCCTCATTTGTTTTCCAAGCTCTTATGTTGAATACAAATACTGAACATGCTGAATTTAGTACCTTGGTCAATGAAGAAGAAGTTGGTATCAAATTTAAAGATTCATTATATTTTGATAATGAATTGATGCAAAAGACTGTTGAACTTTTACTGCCTATTTATGATAATTTGGGTCTGTTGGATCCCATGGAATAAACCAAATATTTATTTTTAAATGTATTAAATAGTTTAATTAATAAATAAATATACTTGTACTTAATTGTATCACTGTACGTTTTTTAATCCACAAAAATGGTTAAGAAGTAACTAATGTGTATTTGCCAGTAAGGAATTTATTAAAAATATATCTTCCTAGGAATGTGTAAAATGTTTCGGATTTATTTACTTTGTGTACCCTACATCAAAACAAGTGATAAGGATTGTTAATGACGTTTGTAGCGCACAGAATAAGTCCTCGGACCTCCACCATAAATTATACCAATTGACTCAGAATCACTTCCTGAGTGTTCGTAGGTTCAAAAACGACCAAATTATTTATTTTATATTTTAGTAGAGATGAATTATTAAAAAATTCAGATTAATAATTATTAAAATAACAAAAGGTACCACAAAGTACACTTTTACGAATTTTCATTCACATGAGGCCAGGAAATTCTCAAGGTACCGACAGTATCTAAAAGTTACCACTCTTGAAAATTTACCTAAGTAAGAACATCATATTGCACATCAAGATTTGATATTCGATATAATAGATTCCTAAAAGTACTATTAAAAGAACGAAAAAGTACCACAAAGTGCCCTCTTATGGATTTTCATTTATTTAGGACCTTATATTTTTTTCATGTTCATGTTTTCAGGTTCAATATTTTAGATAATTCAGAAAATACCATCAGAAGAACGAAAATGCTCCTTCCTGCATTCTCAATTATTTAGGGCCGTATATTTTAAATTTCATATTTGTATGTTCAAAATTATTGAAAATGTACCATTGCAGTGCATGGCAAAAAAAAGTACCACAAAGTCGTCTCTTATTCATTTAAGACCAGTGTTGCCAGGACTTGAGAAAAAAAGAATCTAAATCGGACTTTAAAAAAGGTCAGAAAAGGCTAAATGTCCCAAAAAATAAAGCTAGAAAAAAAACCAAAATATTGTCCAATTAAAAACACAATTATTTATTATTTCTTGGTATTTCTAGAAGTTTTATAATTAAATTTATAAATTTAACATAAATAGTTCCTATGGATAATAAAGTTTTTTAAAGAATAATTATAATAATCTTCTAGAATGAAGCGCAAAATAAAAATGCATTAAAAAGGCTAAACTGGCAACACTGTTTAATACTAAATATCTTTAATTTCATGTTCATAATTATAGTAAATTTAAAAAGTACCGTTAGAATGTACAAAAATTACCTCTGTGGATTTTCACTCACATAGGGCCACATTTTTTTGACTGTTTCTATGTACACAATTATAGAAAATTCAAAAAGTACCATTGGAAGGTCAAAAAGTAAAGAAAATCATGCTAAATATTACAGAAAATTCAAAAAGTACCATCTTCATGATTTCGCACAGGACCATGTATCTTTAAGTATCACAAATTCCACTTTTGTGAATTATTATCCACTAGATTTACTTAATTCCACATTTCTAGGTTTGGTGTAAATAATGTACCAACACACAGTTTTTACTTGTTTTTAAAGGTCCGATTTTCAAAAAAATATTTGTAATTGAATAAAAATAACTGTTTTTTTTTTATTTCTTAACTTTTAATAAATTTATTCCATTTAATAAATTTTAAACAAAAGCTAATTTGTTTCTATTTAAAATACAATAAAAAAATACTACAAATACATTATACAAAAGAATTAATTCATTTTTATTAATTCTATATTAAATTAAAAACCTAAAACTAATTATTTTAAAATTCCCAGCCGGCATATTCTTTAACAACATCCTTATTCTCTTTACGATGACGATGCACAGCACTCGCTTCACCTTTGGCTACACAACGTTTGCGTATTTCCATTCTTTCCTTCTTATCCATATTGCGTTTAATACGATCCGTTATTACAGATGGTGCTATCGTACTGGCCGTAGTCGAATATGAACGTTGAGAACGTGCATCGTTAAGTAATTTTTCCACCATTTTCAAACGATACATACGAGAATTGGGATCAACATTCGTCAATTCGGGAACATTATCGGTTTCTAAATCATTAGAACTTAATGAACGAGCATCAGAATCATCATGATCGGCTTGATTGGAAGAAGTTTCCTCTTTATTGTCGTTAGATTGTAAATTTGTGTCTATTATTTCTGGTTGGATATTTATATTTGTTTCTGGGATTTTTGTATTCGATTGTTCAGCTGTCAATTTAGCTTGCATTTCTTCAGGTTTGGGGGTACCTTCAGGTATTTCTACTTCTGGACCTATTTTAATATTACCCAAATATTGTGAACATGATTCAATATAACGTCTTATCGAATCATCACCGGGTTTTGAAGACTTTAATTCACTGAAACTAATTTCATTTTCTAATTGTTGGCGATATTCATTAATATCATCATTTGTAGTTTCAACTAATTCTGGAACATCATTGTCATCATTAACTTCTGCTTCATCATCAGATTCTTCAATCATGCCGTATTCCTGTAAAAAACATTTAATTTGATTAATGAGTATTAAAGAGTTTGTTGTTATGAAGTACCTTAAGCAAATCTTTTTCCATTTCTTTGGTAAAACCATAGCCGGTACAATGGACTTCAGTATCTAAATTATCTTCTCTTATTATATCCGAAAATTTGGGATATTCTTCACTTTCATAATTATATTTACGTCTGAACAGTTCACGCACACACTGAACATCACGGTTAAAGAAACTGTAAACAAAATTTATATTTTATAAAAGACTTAAGTTATTTAACAATATTTCTAAATGCCCCCGATACATCTGATATAGGTTTAATATCATATGCGGAAATAAACTAACAACAAATTTGAATATTTTTCTAATTTTCCAAAAATTAACAAAAATCTTCAATAACTCTTTTGAAATATAATTTATTGTAATAGTTTTATATGCTGTCAATATTTAAAAAAAATAAAGGTCCGATTTCCATAAAATTTTTGCAATATAATGGGTCAACCAAAATTGATAAGAAAATATTTTTAACAAGCTAAGAAAATGTTGTTGCAATTTTATACTGCATACGTTACGTCGATATTTCGGATTAACTTCGAGGAATTTTGCTCTGGAAAATCCATTACACTACTCTATAGTCAATCTAGATGCATGTAAGAAGCATTTATAATATAGTTTTACAGAATTAAGAATAAGAATTAAGATGGAAACCCCATTTAGTACAATTTTTTTGGCAACAAAAAATCAAATAAAAATATAGCACAAATTTTTAAATATCAATTATATATTTTTTAGTATAGATGTTAAAGGTTACTCAAAATGCATTTTCTAAAAGTTAAAAAGGAACTCATATTGTTTACATTTTCTAACAAAGTATATACTTTTCTTTTTTATTTTTCATTATGATTAAAATAATAATAAAAACAATTAAAAGTATTGTAAGTAAGCTTTTCTATATAGTTTGCCACTCTTTTCTTACAATTGTATTAATTAAACAAATAAGAAGTCTTAAAAGTCCATTGCATCCATAAACCTATAGTCAAAATGCCTGTTCTTTAATTATCAAACCCAAATATATCTAACGCTCATATTACTTCCCTACTAAACCAGATGTAAAAAATATTGAACGTCAATGGATTTATATCCTAAAGTTTACCTTATTTCAAGTCTCTAACTTGATAAGATAGCCGTGGGCTTTATTTAATAGACAAAATTTAAAAAAATACTTACAATTCGGCGTTTTCATGAGATGTTGACATCATTTGAGGAAAATCAATCAATATAGGTTTGCCATCATCTTTCAACATAAGGTTGAATTCGTTAAAATCACCATGTATAACACCAGAATTACCCAATTTAACAATTAAGTTCATAAGATCATCGTATACTTGATCGGGATCTGTTAGCTCATGAATTTGTGTCCTAAAAATATAAAATGTACTTTAAATACTTATTAAATAATGATAACTTTTGTACTTACATAGGCCAACCATTAACCAATTCCATTAAAACACAATGACGATTAAAATCTATAGGTTTGGGTACAGGAAAACCTCTTTCATATAAAGCTGACATATAAGCAAATTCCCTAGTGGCAGAAATTCTGGATAAATATAACCAAGAAGCTTTATGTCTGCGTCCATGATAATCACGTTTCGATTTAATGTTACGGAAACAAGTACGACCCAAACGATGTAATTTCAAACAAATGGGTGTGCCTTCTTCATCAGCCACAACATAGATGTTGGATTCTTTGCCTACACCTATTTGATTGCCAAAAGAGGATACAGAACCTCTAAGAGTTAAAGATTTTAAAGCCAAATAATCATAGCCGGTATTAGTAAGGCGATAGCCATCAACTGCAAAGAAGTTTTTTTTAGTAAAAATTTAATATTTTAGGTAATATACAAGAAATTAATTAAATATATTGTCTATGTAACTTACATTTTTTGCCTCTTTCATAGGTCAACAATTTATGTTTGCACAATTCTTTGAGTAGCTTGTGAACACCACCAGCCTTCAGATTGGCTATGGAGGCAACAAGAGGCCCCGGTACCAGCTCATGATTTTTCATACCCATTTCAACCTAGCCATTGAAAAGAGCTCTTTATAGATACAAAGTTTCCATAAGAAAATGTTAACTTACCGCTGTTAAAACACGAAAATCTTCCTTGGTTAGATACCGTAAAACGGTAACATTTAATTTGCCCATTTTTTTGTTTGATTTTTAAGAAAATATTCAGATTTTTTGTTAAATTTACGTTTTTGTTTTTTCTTAACACGTGCAACAATGTTTTCCGAAAACTACTGTCAAAATGTAACAGCTGTGGCTGACAGCAGCCTGCGCCGAACAAGTTTTACGGCGGTGGCTTTGCTAACATTTGTCGGCGGCGTCTGTTAGACGTCTGAACAATGCACTATGGTTTCAATGACCACTTTGGCGAAAATGGCTAAATATTATTTGGGTGCAATCAAAGCAATTTAATGTATTTATTTTGGCACGTTTCACTTATAATTCAACCCAAAGGCATGAATATGTATTTTATATATTATAACATTTATATTTTAGTAATATCTGCTATTTTATTTTTTAATCTATGCTTTTTATTCATTGGTTAGACCTACAAAGTAAGAATTTCCAATGCTAACTTATACGGAAAAGATGGATTTACTCGAATTTGAGAAATTTAATTATAAAAATACTTAAAATGATTACAAAATTCTGATTAATCTATAATTTAATTTAATCTTTAAATATTAAACCTAAAAATTGTGGAGCCAATACAGCAGTGAATAACTGTTCATAAGCCCGGGTTCACACACAGCAAGTTTTCTTGTCGCAATTCTGAGTTTATAGGAGAGAGGAGAAAAGACTCCTCCATCTAAACATTTTTTTATTTTTGTACCAATTTAGTTTCAAATAAATGGACAAAATAATGTTAAAATATTTTTGTATAAATATTTACAACATTTAACGGATAATATTTCTTAAGAATTCAATTCATTTATCCTACCTTTTAATGGGTCATTTCTAGTCCGTTTTTTATAAATGTCACGTAAGTCGATTAAAACTTGTGTTTAATGGCTTAAAATGTAAAAAAAATATTTTTGTTTGTATAGTTTATCTTTTATTTTTACTTAAATTTTAATTGTTCACTTATAAATTTATTCCAATTTAGAAATTCCATTTCTTAAAAGTGGAATCCATTTTGTATTGAGTTTCATTATATATGTCACCACCTGTAAATAAAAAATATACATACAAACACTATGGAGCAAAAGTGAATAGTTTTTTTAACTGATTATATTTTAATGTAATATCTTCTTAACATCGAAAGTACAAAAAAAATTAATTCATGAATTCATTTAATGTAAATAAAAATAAAAAGTGTTAAAATTAATTTAGTTTTTAAAAAATAAAAAAAAAAAAAATAAAATGTTTTTGAAATAAAAAGTGTTCATTTTTGGACCACTTAAGAAAAATGAAAACAAATTATATTTTTGGCAATATAATACTTTCTTTTCCCATCGGTTTTTACTTTTTTCTATGCGGCTGATGTTCTAGGATTTATAATTTCACTATTTTTCATACTTTTAAGTATGTTTTAGTCCGCGTTTCTTACACAGCACTCCAACACTATCCTTATTATTTGTTATTTTTTATGTTACACAAACAAATATATTAATATTTTATTATTGGACCTTGAGAATTATATTCAACTCTATATTTTAATTCATATGGGTCGTTAAGAAGATACGGTAAAAAAATAAATAAATTTCACCGAAAAAGTGTTTACTTTTGCTCTTAGCGAAGAAATTGATGAGCTGAACTTTGTATTTTTATCTTTCCTTTATTAAAAAATCAATAATAAAAATTTTAAAAATCGAAATCTTATAATAGAAAATATTAACTGTATTTATATTAATAGTGGGACCAAATGCGAAATAAATTGCAAGTCTAGGTTGTTCTTGTGTATTTCGAATTTCACAATAATCCCTTTGGATCTTCGAAACCACTATACCGATTTACATGAAACTTAAAATAGTAAAATTTATTACAATTGCCAAAAATATCATGAACGCATAACTCTTCATTGTCGGGAAGAGTTTAAGCTTGAAACTAAAAGTACAACTATCAATATATTTATAAACCAAATATTAATTTTAACCGAAATATGTTTGCATTTCATTTATTATAAAAATCTTACCATTAACCATTTTGACTGCTATGACTATTTGTTAATATTTAAAATTGATATTGTCCTTTATTTTATCCTTTAGAAAATATTTAGAGAGCGTAATATGCTTATTTATTACCTGTTAATATAAAGTAAAATAAGTATATAAAATAAATTGAATATAAAAAGATTTTAATTTAAAAACGTACTATTACGCTTATTGTTATCTGTATCCTTCAGAAAGTCATATTTTTTACAATTCGTTTCACGCGCATCTCTACACAATTTTTTGCATTCCATATCATAGGTGGGATAACATTTTCTTAGACCATCTTTGGGATGAGGATTATAAGCCGGTTTACGTTTAGGTGGTACATTAGTTGCCACAGATTTACACTGACTAGATCTGCCAAGATCTTCGGATTTCTTTTTATTGTCTCCACTTTTAGAGCTATAATGGCGCATAAAACCGAAACTGTAAAAATTCTTATTTTTTAAAGAAGGCATATTTGTTAAACTAGCAAAAGTACGCTTAATTAAGCCGGATGGTGTTACAGCTAAAGTGCTGTAACATTTTTTATTTTTTCCGCAATTTGGTTTGGTATCTCTTTTTTGTTTTCCACAACTTGGATTTTTATGTGATGAAGCATTTTGACATTTAGATTTACTTTCTTTTTTAGATTTGCAGGGACTTGTAGGTTTTTTGCTGCAAGAATCATCTTTTTTCTTATCACTTACACAAGGACTGCTCTTTTTCTTTTTACAGGGATCATCTTGTTTACTACCACAAGGGCTTTTCTTTTTACAAGGATCTTCTTTATCTTTCTTGCAGGGATCTTCTTGTTTACTGCCACATGGACTCTTCTTTTTACAGGGATCTTCTTTTTTACTGCCACAAGGACTTTTCTTTTTACATGGATCTTCCTTGTCTTTCTTGCAGGGATCTTCTTGTTTACTGCCACATGGACTCTTCTTTTTACAGGGATCTTCTTTTTTGCTGCCACAAGGACTTTTCTTTTCGTCTTTTTTCTTTTTACAGGGATCTTCTTTTCGAGTGCCACATGGACTAGACTTTCTATTTTGACAAGGATCCTTTTTCTTGCTGCCACATGGATCACTTTTCTCCTTCTTCTTACATGGATTTTCTTTTTTACTGCCACCGCATGGGCTTTTCTTTTTACAAGGATCTTCTTTTTTCTTATCTTTTTTGCATGGCTCTTCCTTTTTTCCACATCCACCACAAGAGTCGGCTTTTTTCTTAGCAGACGGTCCTGCAGGTGCTTTTTTGGCTCCTCCACAGGGAGATCCATCCTTTTTGCAGGGATCTATATTACATTTTGGTTTATAATCATTGTGTTCATCCAAGCAAGGATTTTTAGGTTTTTTATCTTTAGCAGAGCCACATGAATCAGACTTACCTTTATTATCGCCACCTTTTTTAGAACATTTTAAAGAACTTTGAGAATCACTGAGCCCTTGAGATCTATTATTGCAATCACTTGCTTTTTTGCATGGATTTTCTTTGCGCTTAGTACAAGCATCTTCTTTTTTACATTTGGGAGAAACACAACCAGTAGGTGTCTTGTTTCTTTTTCTTTTTAACTCTTTTTCCGTTTGACGCTTTAATTTCTCCATTTCATCTTTGCAAGGATTAGGACATTCGGGTGGCTTGCAAGGATCATCTTTTTTGCAACTACCACTCAATTGTTTATTAAGTACAGGGGCATCTGAAGAACATTTAATTTCTTGATTTCTTGGCTGATTCGTGGCTTTTTTACAAGGACTATTGCCAGGATTTTTACATCTATCATCTTTTTTACATTTGGGAGACTCACAGCCGCTAGGCATTTTATTTATTTTCTTTTTCATTTCTTTCTCTTTTTGACGTTCTAATTTTTCCATTTCATCTTTGCAAGGATTGGGACATTCTGGCTGCTTACAAGGATCATCTTTTTTGCAATCACCACTAGCTTGCTTTTTGAGTTTCACTGGTGGAGGGCAAGGGCCAGGTTGTAAAGTATGTTTACACTCTTGTTTAGGAACACTACAACCTTTAATGCTCATAACTTGGGGTCGACTGTATTTATCATTTTGCAACTTTTTATTTTTATCTGCACACTCCGCTAAAGCTGCCCTACGTTTAGCGGCCTCGATTAATGCCTGATTATAGGCATCACAACTCATAAGTAAGTCCTTGGTGCCGAACAGTTTTGCTAGATAAGGGAAATCATAATTTGCAATACATTTTGAACGAGAACTACTACTCGATGCTTCACGACGTATGGTTAGCGTAACAACTTTTTGAATTGAATTTTTAGGTCGTATACTTAGCATTTTTGAATCTTGGGCTTTGTCATCAGACCAAGATTTCTGTTGAGATAAAGCCGTGGTCTTAGTAGAATAAGCTTTTTTGTTTAATAAAAACTGATTTGTCAAAGGGTAAGTTTGAAGTTCGGGAAATGGCATTTTTTGGTGCCAAGATATATCGTTTAAATTTATTTTTGATATATCTATATTTAATATAGACGAAAAGCTAGATGTTTTCGTTGGATTTGCACTATTTTGAAGATTAGCTTCTGTTTTCTTGTGTGCAGGAATAAATTTGAGACCTTTTATCCTCTCGCCTAATAAATTCGTATCCGTAAATATTTGCATAGAATTTAAACAACATTGTTGTAAAGTTTTATCTACCGCTAAAGCTAAACGATCCAAATAATCAGGATTAAGAGAGCAATTGTTGTTATTATTTATCTTAGCATTCTGAGAGTCTGTCAAGTTTAAATTTTCTTTTTGATTATTGTTAGAAATCTCCGTTTCTATATTTTTATTGATTTCATTAGCGTAAACTGCAATGTCCTTATCCTTTTGATATGCAGGAATATCTTTTAAAGCTCTACTAAAAGCTTCAATTTGTTTTATATGTTTAGGTTTTGAAAATATAGAAATTATAGTATTCCTCATAGAGTGTTCATCTGCATTGTTCCAATTAAGAGGTATCAATAAAACTTTAGATGAGTTATTACTTAAAGTATTCAAATCCAATAGGGCTATGGGTAAAATTGAACTATTTTCCGAAGTAGAATTTTGAAAAATGTTTTTATTAAAATCTTTACTTGTTACATTTGACTTATCAGTTCCATAATTCCTTTTTATAGGTAAATTATTCCGTAATAACTCTTGTTTCTTATAGTGATTTTGTAATACTTGGACCAAAGAAGTATAGCGACGATTGTTAGTGTTGCAAGATAGTCTGGCTGTAAGCTGCAATATTTTATTTTTAAAAGACGAAATTACTATTTCCAATTAAAAACTTACTTTAATAGCTGGAGAAAATTTATTAATTATCCACATTTTAATTCATTTATAATTAGGTTATAACTAAAAATTTAGCGTTATTAATCGAAAAGTATTAAATGTATATTTTTTATGATATTTTTTTTTTTTCGTATTTTACACAATAATTTTTTTTAACAAAAATTTATTTTTAAAAATTTTCCTTTTTATTTTCTGGCATTAAAAAAAATGATTGCTTATTTCCGTATCCAAATTTTAATAAATAATAAAGTTTAAGGGAACATTTGGAATTGAATTGAAATGTTACACAGTGGCACAATAATGATTATATTTAAACGAGACTTTATTAAATTGAGTCATAAAATTTTTCAATGAACAAAAAATATTGTTATTGCTTTTGCACATATTGTGAATCTTCAATATATATGAAAAAAACCATTTTGTTAAAGCAAATGTTAAAAGAACCATGTTTAAACATCGAAAAAATTTATATTATCATCAAATTAAACGATCTACATTTATCAGTAACATGATGTTAGTGTTAATGTTAAATATTTTATGTTATGTGAAGACGACTAATTACATCTTAAACAAGGGGTAAACCCATAGTATAATAACAAAGTACTCGCACATCTACAAAAACAACAATTCCTTGT
>MINK01174226.1:191-13030 GCA_001735545.1 Phormia regina | reverse complement strand
AAAAAAAAAAAAAAAAAAAAAAAACATATTCAGAGTCGATAAATATAATAAAAATTCAGATAGTTTATTTTTTTAATATTATAAATGTTTTTGAATTTATTTTTATTAAATTATATTTTTTTATCACCTGTTTCACTATGTCGAACGAAAATTTCGCTTCGAAGAAATGTATGGAAAACAACAAATAAATTTAAAATTTTATTATTGTTTTGCATACATTTATTCGAAACAAAATTTTCGTTCGAGATAGAAAAACAGGCAGTTATAGTAATTCAGTAATGTTGATAGCAGCTCGCCGAATCGAACTTATGTAACTTACCTTTTATGGGATTAAATTATTTTGTGTTGTTAATTGCGCACTTACCATACCTGTTGTGTTGTACTGCTATTAACTGATTCTCAACTGAAACTTTGGTGAAGAGTTAGTTAATAGATTCTCAAAACAAAATTTTGATTTTTTTAAAGTTAACATGTTATGTTTATCAGTAATAATTTATAGTTAAAGTGCCAATAAAGTTTTTGTTGCAGAAAACATTTTTGCATAAATTAAAATCATTTATGTTTTTTTCCAAGTTAACATGTTATGATTGTCAGTAACATTTTATAGTTACAAAAGTATTAATATTTTTGTTACAATTTTTTTTGTATAGATTTTAAATTATTAAATTTTGATAATTTTTAAGTTAACATTTTATGTTTATCAGTAACATTTTATAGTAACAGAAATAGTAAAAAAAAAAAGAATTGTAAAAAAAGTATAACATATGTATCAATAATGTAGATAAAAATTATTAAATTTTGATTATTTTTTTTCAAAGTTAACATGTTATGTTTTTCTTTAACATTTTATATTTACGTAAACAATAATATTTTTGTAACAAATATTTTTTTTGTAAAAAAAGTATAAAATATGTTTCCATATTATATTAAAAGTTAAAAAATGTAGATATTATCAATACAATATTATAATATCTAAATATTTGTTTCCGATTGTTTTTCTGATTACTGTAGTTACCTGAAGAATTTTTAGATTTTTTTTTCTAATTTTTATGTAGTTTACTTATACAAATTCTTATTTCTACATTATTATACAACTAGAAAACGCATTCTCTGACACGAGACCCTATTATACAAAGGCTTGTAATTTAGCTAATATATACCGAAGTATTTTTCTAAACTTTTATATAAAAATCTTTTAAAATTTTTATAAAAAACAAAGTTTTTCATAAACTATATTTACACCATACCCAGCAAAAACTTTGTTTGCCAAGTAATGAGTTAAGAAGCTAATATAATGGCTTTACATTACTTACACATTAGCAGAAAAATCCATTATTTTAACACGGTGATGACATTAGAGGCAACTGCTTACCTCATGCCATTACTTAGATGTCGTTAGAGAAACTAATTACTTTTAAGTTGTTTAGTAAATCATTGATTTTAAAATATGACAGAAGCCATTAGTTAAAACAAAAGGAATTAGTTGGATTTTTTTAATTTTATTAAAAAGAAATCATACAATAAATAAATACATGATTAATGCTTCAATTAAAATATACATAACATAATCATCCAACAGTTATCTTCCGCATATTCTCAGTCCATGCTGCAGGTGAAAATCCTGACGATGTTTCCCGGAGCCGACTGCACCTTATGTAAACATAATTGTGGTTCCACTCTTGCTTGGAGTAGTTTCATCTCCGGATCTGCTCCTCGCAGATCAGCAGTCCCAGGCTGAAAATATACAAGATTTTAAGCCGGTTTTCGTGTTATCCGAATGTAATTAATGAAATTTTCTTACCTTTAAATAAAACAATTTTACTGAACTGTTCATCTCTTCACTATAAAAAGAGCAATAAAAAATTTACACTATTTTGCAATAAAATTTTGACACTTGCCATAATTTAAGAAGAATATCCAACCAATTATTGAAAATTGTAAAAATATTTTCATATATAATTTGATTGTGTATTTTTAAATGTCAAGACATTTTATTTTGAATATTTTATCAAATAATTTTTTATTATACATTTTTTTAACAACAAACACTTTATCAAAGACAACAATTTATTCAGTTTTTAAACCTTGTCATTGAAAAGTAAGTACATCTGTAACTACATGCCATTACCAAGTTTTTGCTAGGATAGCTTTTTGCGTTTTAATTTTCATGCGTTAAACTTTTTTTTAGATTATTTATATTTTTATTTATATTTTAGTAAAATTAGTAATAAATAGCGCAATCTTTAAAAAGGCAATTCTAAAAAAAATAATTCAATAAAATATTCAAATGTTCTAAAAAATGTGTAGCTCTTAATAACACAACTTTAATACTTATGAAATTGTAACGTATTCCAGAAATACTTTATTTAAAAACCAATACGAACACTTTTTCAGTACATATGTTTTCTCATCATTTACTTCCTAAAAATAAATGTTCTTTAAAAAATTTATAAATTTTAATCTAACCATTGCATAAATAAATATTGCTTTTAAAATATGCAAACAATTTTTAAACGAAAAACATATTACTGTTTCTAATCCATTAACAGTTGAATTCAATTCCAACCTCTATATGTTGTTGCATATGCCATAAATATACCACATATAGAAGAAAAAATGAACTCATACTTCTCGTTCTACATAAAAATTATTATTGATCAATCTTGTGTTATCAGCTCTGATTGTGCTGGAGAATATACAAACATACAATTTACAAATGAACCATTAAAGTTTATTACGACGCACTGGTTTGCTATAAACATTTTACATATTATTTTTTATTATTATTTTCTGTTTGTTTTTTTTTTATTACATTTTTAAAGATTTTCGTATACAATAATAATAATGTGAGGAATAAAATAAATATTAAATGACATATGTTAAGTTTAGATTATGATAAATTATAAAATAAAAAAAAGAGTTAAAAAAATTAAATAAAATTTTATTATGTTGGTAATAATAAAGAGAAATTTTCAAAAAAAAAAAAAAAAATATATGATGAGTTTATAAATACGCGCTGGCTTTGATTTGGTAGCTCAAACATATTAAATTTTTAAACGAGATAAAAAATGAAAATAAAAAGAATTGATTACAATAAAAAAAGATTGTTTCAACAAATAAAAGATTATTTAGCAGATAAAATAGTTCTTTCTTTAAATAGCTTTCTAACTAATCATTTATAAATTTCTACCCAATTACTTCAACTAAATCTAACAAATTTGCAACAAATTAAATTGACATAATCTTATATCTTTTCCAGTTTAGACATATCTTATCTTTAATTAATATTCTTCTAGTCTAGTTGATAAAAAGTTTTAAAATTCATAAAATGATTCTAAAAAAAAAAAAGAAATTAATGAACTTATTAGTATCCATTAATCTATGAGTTATTTTCTCAATTAGTAAAAAAACGCCAGAGAATACTAATTATTTTCAATTAAATGCAAACGTATTTGAAATTATAATATCTACTTGTTACAAAAAGATAAATGGAAAATAGTACTTTATAAAACAATATTTTATTAAATTATATTCTTTCTATTTGTAGAGCGAAACAAAAAAAAACGTGCTTTAATAATTGAATCTAGGGTGAATGCTTTTACAAAGTAAATAAATGGAATTGTTGAAAAAAATTAGAAAAAATATTATATTTAGAATAGAAAAAAGTAAATAAATAAAAAATATATAAATATACTGCAAGTAGAATAATGCTAATGTAGAGATTTTTCTTTTAAAGGAAAATTTATAGAAAAATTTGGATTTTATTTTATTTAAAGAAAATTAATAATATAAATAAAATTTTTTGTAATAAA
This sequence comes from Phormia regina, assembly GCA_001735545.1. Lineage (NCBI taxonomy): Eukaryota > Metazoa > Arthropoda > Insecta > Diptera > Calliphoridae > Phormia > Phormia regina. The sequence goes on along the minus strand of MINK01174226.1, from coordinate 9,218 downwards.
TATTTTGTGTGAAAATATATTTTTTTCAAATAATTTTCCATTGCACAGTAGGTCAGAATCAAAAATTTTTGATAACAAATTAATAACTTCTAACTTTTAAAATTTTTGTGACCTTAATTGTCAATATCTTGGTCCATATTTTTATACCCTATACAACTATTATTCATTATGCATAATATCCACCTTAAAGTATTAGAATCACTTTTGAAAGCGATGTAATTATGTTCGTCCGGCAGTCTGGTTGTCTCTGTAAATCTAGTGCACTAAGTAAAGGTCGCAATTTTGAAGATAATCGGAAAAAGTATAAACTTGATATACACTATGTATACCCTAGCTGATATAATTATTGGTTAAATATAAAAAAATATTGAAATATATTTTTTAGAATCAAAACTACGACACTTTAAAGTTTAATAAATCACCCATTAGAAGTTACAGATTTATTTCCAAAAAAATCGATTCTGTCCCACTGTACATGGGCGAACAAATTTTCTAATATAATTTATATTTTTTTCAGTTATATTTTATCTGTGTTAAAAAAAAATTTAAACTATTTTGTATGAATTTTTTCTCAAACGCTTTTTTTCTATTATTATTTGACAACACTGATTGCATTGAAAAAAAAGTTAAAGTTAAATAAAGTGGGTTGACTTGACTGACTACTGCTGCAGCTACTTCTTTCGTATTATTGCTGGCAGAGTGTTAAATATCATTAGTTGTGAGGGTTGCATCTAAAGTTCATTTATTTATGAAAAAATAAAAAAATAAATAAAATGTGGACGAAAAACAAGACTCAAAGAAAATATAATCTTTAATATTATTGAGGTTATCTGGAAAAGTAATAAAATAGAAAAAAGTAAATACAGGTTATATATACTATTTTCATTTATTTAATTATAAACAGGAGGCTTGTTTTAAATCTAAAAAATATTGATTACAAAGTAAAAATAGGTTTGTTTTAAAGCATTACAAAAAGAAAATAGATAAAAAAGGTTTTTGTTTAAAATTCAACATTAAGTTAAAAAAGTATTGTTGGTAATCTTGCTCAAGATGAATGTTTTAAAAATGGGGGTCGATATGAAATAAAACTAACTGATTGTAATTTTGAACTCCCCATAAAGGACATTTCAAACATAATCTGATAGCCTTCAAATACAATGACTGACATTTAGATTTAGTGATAATGACTGACATTTAGATTTGCTTGATATAAAACTATAGAGTTGGCAGAAAAAAATACTTAAGCTGCTTAGGTGCAGAAGAGAAAGTCTAACGTGTCTAATTTGCACAATATTGGTGAGCGTTTAAACTAAAAAAGAATAGATACTCACATCAAGAATTTTCTTAATGATATTCACAGATTGATTATGTGATCTTAGATTGATCTATAGCTCTTGTCGTTGATCAATAGTGCTACAGAAAATATTCAAAATAAAGAGGAGCTTTGGCAATTTAAATCGTTTGATATATAAGAAATTTGCAAAACATTTTTTAGGTTTCAGTATCATTAATAGATGCATTTCAGCCACTTGTAAAAATCAATATCTTTCAATTAAAATAATGTTTAGAAGGTGTTTCCAAAATTTCTTCAGCAGCGAATGATGTTCATGCGTGTACTTCGCTATAATAAGCGATATGCAGCTTTCTCATGTTTTTTTCATTATCGAATGTTATAAAAATATTTAATTACTCTACCAATACCACAAAAGAAATTATAGTTTTTATAAGATTAATTATTGTTTTTTCTATTTCTTCCTAATTCAATTCTTTCAGCCCATTTATTGGCTGAAACTAAATTCATTAACATTTGAAGCATATTCGGGTATCCCCACCATATTTCATTATTCTCCTCAGACTTCAGGACATATAAGTTTTAAAAGTAGGAATTTAAAACTAATAATTCGACATTGACCTGGCGTCAATGGCAGCTTTAAATTTGAAAACATAAGGTATAGATTTATTATTGACCATGAATGGTATCGTTTTTCACAAGTGTGACCACTAGTTTTCCTTTCGGTGTACATTTGAGTGTTCAAAGAAAACACTGTTTTGTAATGTCAATGAAGAAAAGAAGAAACTAGAGAAGATGCACATCAAAGATACAGAAAAAATATTTTAAAAATTTAAAAATCCAAATTCCGTTAGATTTTGAACATAAAGAGTTTCTAATTTTTAATCGTGAAATCGGTGTCCAAAATGGGGCATCGAACAATGACTAAATGATCTTATTATTTGATATCTTTAAGCTACAATTTTAATCTGAATCACCCGAGGAAAAAATTTAATGAAATAATTTATATTTTTACAACAAACATATTATGGTTGTTGTAGTCACATAATTATTTTTTTTTAGTGTCCACCTAATTATTTTAGTAATAAATTGGTTTGTGGTCGATATGGGAAAATAGTAATAGAGATTGTGGCACAATATATTTTATGTTTAATATAATATGCTTACTAATGCGATTATTTGATTACCACAAACATAATAGGGTAGCAGAATAAGAATAGTAGGAATTTAAAACTAATAATTCGATACTGACTTGGCGTCTGTGGCAGCTTTAAATTTAAAACATAAGGCATAGATTTAATATTGACCATGAAAAGTATCGTTGTTCACAGGTGTGATCACTAGCTTTCCCTCGGTGTTCCGAGAAAACACTTTTTTGTAAAGTCGATGTTGAAAGACACTAGAAACGATGTACATCAATGGTCTGAATACAGAAAATATATTTTAAAAATTTCAAAATTCATCTGCAGTTTCCTATTGAAAATCCAAAAATCTGGTGGTGAAAAAAAAAAAACAGTTTCTAATTTTTTATCGCAAAATAGGTCAACCAACGAAGAACTAAATCATCTTTTTATTTGATATCTTTAAGCCTCAATTTTAATCTGAAGCACCCGAGCAAAAAATTTAATGAAATAATTTATATTTTTACAACAAAAATATTATGGTTGTTGGAGCCACATAACTATTTTTTTTAGTGTCCACCTAATTATTTTGGTAATAAATAGGTTTTTAGTCGAAATGGGGTAATAGAGATTGTGGCACAACATATTTTAATATAATATGGTTACTAATACGATTATTTGTTTAACACAAACATAATATAGTAGCAGAAAAAAATACAAATTATACCAGAAACTAAAAAATACATTTTTCTTATGATGTATTTGGTGTAAAAAAGCTCATGTGGATTAATTATCTGACACTTTTTCCCAAATAACTTAAAATTTTGCATTAAAGTTCTATTCGGTAATCGATCAACTATTTCATAATATGACCTATATAGATTGCATAGAATAAGCGTGAAATATTAAAACATGATTTTATCTAAATTTCTTGGTACTTGATACTCATATTCATTAGAACGCCTTTTTTAAAAATCATATTTTTTTATTTTATATATTGATATTAAAGAATTATCGTTGTTATATTTTTAAAAACTAACCTAATTTTTATTTATTCTAACACACACACACATCTGCAGTAATATTGCTTATTGGGTTGGATAAATTATCTACAAAAGTAAATAAAATCTATAAATACATATAACCCCAAACAAAAGAAAATTTAGTTCAAATTATGTTTTTTTTTTATAACAAATTTTCATAGCATTTTTTGGAGTACATCTAACAAAACTCTTTGTAGTAGGACGATTGTTTATTTCTCTGTCTATTTATATTTAACACCTTTTGGTGGCATAATGTAAGAAATACTTGTTGCAACTTTCATGTTTATTTAAATTGTTTTAAGAGGATTTTAACAGACTTTTTTTAAAAATTTATTTATGTATATTATGGTGTGTGTCTATCAAAACTATAAACAATATTATTTACATAGATTTTATATATAAAAATACATTTAAGTACCATTTGTAGTAAAATTTACTTACTGTGTATATATTATACACATCTACTTACAAAAGTGTTATATATTGCTATTATTTATTTTACATGTACAATATAACTCCTTTATTTTATGTTTTTTATTTTTATATACATACATCTTGTATTTCTTACTTCTTCCTTCTTTTTGTTTTATTTTAATATACTAGCTAACACTTTTTAGTTCTTCTTTTATTTATTGTTAAATATTTATAAATTTCAATTGCCAATGGCAACATTTATTTTAAATATAAAAACTTTTTTTTTTATTCTCCTCTGGTTTTTCTTTATTGTGTCTGTCGTCGATGTCGACGATAACGACGTCCATCTATCTATCCTTTTGGTAGTAGATGTGTGTTTTTGTTAGTCTGTTAGCCAGTCTGTCTGTTGGCCTGGCAGTATGTCTTCTGTTGGTTGCTGTTTAATGTCAATAGAGTTGTTTTAACTATAACATATGAATTTACAGTGGTGGCCATGAAAATAGTTGTGGTTTAGACTGCAGTGCAGAGTAATATTATGGATATTATTGTGGTGAATGTGTTTTATTAAGTTGTGAATTTAAGTGGAAGTTTAAATGGGATTTAATTTTAGAAAAAAAAAAGTAATAATTAAATAAAAAAAGTAAAATTATGTTAATTTCTTCTTAAATAGCAAGTAGATTTTTAAATGTAATTTTTTCGGAAATTTCTCCTTTCCATCATAAAAATAACCTAATTTCGTTATTCATCACCAGGAAAACCAAAATATGCAATTGCATGTTATTTCCTGGACGTTGAATGAAGTCATTGATCAAATATTTATCTGTTTCATGACAAATAAATCATTTTGACATAGATTTTTTAGTGTATATTTTTGCATATTTTACCCTTAATTGCATATTTTTGCATTTGGCAATTGTTAGTGCATATTTATAGCATATTTTGTTATTTTAGGGCATTTAACGCTTTAACGCTTTTAGAACATATTTTCACATTTTAAGAATAATTTGTCATTTCAAGAAAAGTTTTTAAATTTAATTTTATAAAAAAAAATTAGAAAAAAATAATAAATTTTTAAATTAAGTAACTTAAATAGATACCATTTTATCATTAGGAAGTATGTCTTGTAGCAACAAAATTCAAGATTATGATTTAAGTTTTATGTTGTAAAAACAATATTATTTAATGAAAGCATATCGAGCCCTAATCGCGAAAATATCGTAAGAGCTGTAAACAAATTTTACATATATGAAAAATGTCAGTTACGATAAAATTGCTTGCGCTATAAAAGCTCAACTACATAGAATACTTTCGCTTCGATTGCCACTGATAGCTACGCAACGAATAAATTATATTAACCCAGTCTCTGCACTATTTTATTATGAAAATTTTACATAATATATTATAAAGATGGAAAATTAAATTATGTTTTCAGTTGAAATAATGAGTTCCAAATAAAAATGTTCAACTCATTAGAAAATTATTAAAATAAGAATAAGAAAATGTATTTACGTACGTCGGTAGTGCAAAGTTCAATATTTTTCATCTTTGAAGTACTTCACGCAAAAGGTTGACGTACTAATTTAGCTAAGTTCCATATAAATGCATTAATGTTACTGTAGTTGAGCCTTAAATCTGAAAGGACTTGAAATGTCTATGAAATTTTGACAGATGCTCTAAATTATAGCTGAAATTAGAGATCAATATGATAATTTTGATAAAAATTATAAGTAATCCTTGTTTTATAAAAGCATATTTTCTCGTTTTTAAAGCATATTTTTCGCTTTTTATTGCATATTTAATGCGCATAAAACTCATTTCTTTTAGAGCATATTGTGGTTTCCCTGTTCATCACTAATACATTTTTTAACTCAAGATTTTTTCACATCATTATAAAAAATATATTTTTTATTTTATTTTATTTACTACAGAAATATTTTATTTAGAAAAGTTATTTTTTTTACATTTTTTTCGGACAAAAGGAAATTTACACCCCACACATCCTCCCTTCAGAATAAAAAATCTTAATGGAAAATATATACTAAAACCTAAATTTTAAGAAAATAGTTGAGTAAATAATTCTTTTTTCCTCTCCCAAATGCTTAAGTTGGATTCGCGCCTGTAACAATAAATAAATTGTTTTCACCACAAAAAATATTTCACATCAACAAGTAGTTTTTCGTTTCACCACTAAAAATAAGTTTTCACAATTAACATCACAATTTTCACCAAAAAAAAAATAAGCACTAAAAATATTGTTCGTATAATGAAAAGATTTTACACAAAAAACAAAAACTATTGAAAATGTCGATCACTACTAAAAATATTTTTACCACAAATTTTTCACCACAGCAAATATTTTTCAGCTAAAAATATTTTATTTTCACCACAAAGAAATTTTAAATAATAATTTTTTACGACTAAAAATGTTTTTCGCCATTTAAAATATTTTTCACTAAAAATTTTTTTACCACTAATAAAATTTGTTCACCAAATAAAATGTTTTTCACCATAAAACATATTTTTATTGCAAATATTTTTTTTTTTTGGCCCGTAAGATATTTTTCCGCACTAAAAACAAAAAAAAAATGTTACTTATTTTCGCCACAAAAATATTTTTATCCACAAAAATATTTTTAAGTCACTAAAAATGCTTTCCGGCATAAACAATTTTATTCTTTTTTTTTTTTTTAAATTTGTCCTCGAAAGATATTCACCACTAGAATCAAAAAAAATTTTATTTTTCACCTTAAAAATATTTCCCCCCCTTAAGTGTTTTTCATAACAAAACTACTTTTCCCCATAAAAATTTTTTTCACAACAAAAAATTTTTCACCAATAAAATATTTCACCACAAAAAAATAATTTTCACCATAAAAATAATTTTTTCCTTAAAAATATTTAGCATAACAAAAATATTTTTCACAACAAAAAGTTATTTCACCATAAAAATATTTTTCGCCATAAAAATATTTTTCGTCATAAAAATATTTTTCTCCAACAATTTTCGACTAAAAAAAAGTTTTTTCACTACAAAAATATAATAACAACAACACCATAAAATTATTTTTTACCAATAAAAAATATTTTTATCAAAAAAATATTTTTTTCACCACAAAAATAGTTTACAAAAAAAAAAAAAAAAAAAAAAAAAAAAAAAAAAAAAAAAAATTTTTTTTTTTCATTTCAAAATACATTTTTATTTGTCCTCGAAAGATATCCGCCATTAAAAACAAAAAATATTTTTATTACAAATATATTACTATCTCAAGCATAGCATATTTTTTTTTTCCTCCTTAAACATTTTTTCATAACAAAACTATTTTCATTATAAAATTATTTTTACACTTTACCATAAAATATATTTCTCTGTTAAAATATTTTTCATTACAAAAATATTTTCACCACAAAAATGTTTCAACATAAAGATTTATTTTCACAAGAAATATTTTTTAACACAAAAAAATAAAGTTCTTTCTGGCACAAACAATTTTTTCATTTTGAAAACTATTTTTTTGTTTTTGTTTTTATTACAAAAATATTTATTTTCACCATTAAAATAGTTTCCTCCTTTAAAATATATTTCATAACAAAACTATTTATCAACATAAAATGATTTATCTCCATTAAAATTATATTCACCTCAAAGATATTTTTTACCACAAAAATCGTTTTACTTCTATAATTATTTTAACCTCAAAACCATTTTTTATTATACTTTATCATAAACATATATTTCTCTGTTAAAGTATTTTTCACCATAAAAATATTTTACACCTCAAAAATATTTTTCACTTCTAAAAATATTTTTCTACACAAAAATATTTTTCACCCCTAAAATTTTTTTTCACCACAAAAATATTTTTGAAAACATATTTTTAGTGGCTTTTCACCACTTTATTTTTATATTTCCACCACCCATTTTTTTTTTTTTGCCATTAAACTAATTTTCTGTGCTAAATTTTAAATAATTCCTACTTTCTTTGCATTCTTCTTATATGAATAGCAACTTGTGTCCCCTTTTGTAAAATATGTGTACACTTTTATATTTGTATCTGTAGTGTACCCATACAAAAATACATTAGTGTTGTTGTATTTGCATTATTATCTATCCTTTAAATTGAGGTCGTCTCAATTGTCTGTTGCTTTATTTTATTATTATTATTTCAATTTTTATTCTGTTACTATTAAATAAAAAAAAACTGCTGCTTTAGTATATTTTTTTTATTGCATTTACAAAAAAAAAAAAGTTGTGTGCATACAATTTTATTCTAAAACCTACACGTAAATTATTTTATACTCATAGTCTTTTTCTCTAGTCCATTTTTTTCTGTTATTGTAATATTGTCAAATGTTTATATAGTTAAATGTATATAAAACTATCTAGTGATATATTTATATGAAACTATATGCATATTTATATTTATGTACCATGAACCGGGTACATACTACATACATAAGTGCCTTTTGTTTGTATTAGTGGATAGTGTATTTAACACAGTAAATACAATTTTTTTTGAGTTCAATGTTCTGTGAAAATTTTCATTCGATTATATTTGTGATGCCAGAATAAAAAGGATTTATTTTTTGTAGAAGTTTTATTTGTTGTTGTATTTTTTTTATTATTTTTTTTTTTTTTTTGCAATTTCTATTTGTTTTTAAATTATGATTGCTCAATTTGAATTGTATATGAGAATTGGCGTGTAGTGTTTTTTTTTTCTGAGTGGTTTTTATACAGATTTCAACATAAATCAGGATTTTTTTTGTTACATCTACGATTTCAATGTTTCCAAAACAAGGGTTATTTACCTAATAAACTTAAAAGTTTATTTAAAAAAAATACTTAAAATAGATGGATAACAAAGTGCATTAACTTGGGCGTAAAAAATTGTTTGAAAGATTTGAACAGATTTTGTTTAAATTTTAAGAAAAATCTGCTTTAAATTTGTTAAAATATAAGAGTTTCCATAAGCCTTAATTTTCAATTTAATCCTGGGTTTTTTCGCCTTATAATTTCGCAATTTATTGAAAAACTTTGCTAATTTTTAAATACTTTTAAATTTTTGTGGATTTATTTTAGCTATTGTTTGTCCAACCATATTTGACTATATACAGTTAGGGACAAAACTATTTGTACACCCCATGCATTTCGTATATCTTC
>MINK01174224.1:0-12321 GCA_001735545.1 Phormia regina | reverse complement strand
ATTTTGATTTTTATTATCAGATTTTAATTAAATACGTTCTTAATTTTTTTGCTAGTTTTAAAAAAAAAATATTGTTTTTTTTAATGCTTTAGGATTTTGCCATATGGAAAAAGTTTCCATTGTATTGTCAACCACTGTATAAGTACCACAGTATTCTTTAAATTACTCGAATAAATGTGTAAATCTTTTAAATTATTTTACATTAAAAACTAATATGGCTCATTTGTGAATTGTTTTGGTTAAATAACACTGTGCAACAGTATTTTGGGGGCGGAATCTCAATTGCTCTTGATAAGTGTAATTAACCCTTCAAAGAATTTTTCGTTGATAGGACCATTTTTGGTTTTGTAACCTTTTAATATTATACAAAGTTACAAAATCAATCAATACAAAGTCATACGAATTCGCGATATTCATATGTACTAAGCCTCTAATCCACTTATTTTGATTTGAGTCTAATTCTCATACTATATATTGAAGCATATATCGAAAATTACTTGTCTAATTTTATTCAAAAATATAACCTTTTAAAATTATCCTCAAGTCTTTCTGAAAAAAAACTCGGGTAGAAATGCAACCTCGTTAGCTCAGTATTCAGACTATTTGGTGCGAAAAGTTAATACAGAGTTGAAAACATAAATTTTGCCAATAAATTTTGAAGCTAATATTAAGGCACGAAAATTAAACTAAAATTTAAAACAAAAATTTTCGTGTTGTAAAATGGTCGACGAAACGTATGTACTGACAGATTTTTTCAACTTCCTAGTCAAAATTCTCAAGGATATGTTAAGATAAGTTTAGAACCGAAAAGCAATCGATATTTCCCAAAAACTACTGGAAAGATTTATGCAATTGACGCAAAAGAAGCAAAAAAAAATATTTTTCCTTTCATAAGAGAGCACAATGGGTCCAATTTAGCATCATGTTACTACTTAAGAACTCTTATGTACATAAACTTTCGACAATTATTTTTTATAAAAACAATATACATTACAACTATTTTTTGCTATGCACTTAATATCAACTGATCCTTATAAGTGAGTCTTATGCGTTAGCTATGCTTAAATGTGGACCGATCTTTCTGACATTTTTTACTCCAATTTATCTTTATGTGGAACTTTTAGTTTTTTTTTTTCGAAATAGTGATATAATTAAAGCATTTCTTTGCGTAGAATCTATACCCATGGAGTATTTGTAATGGAATGTACTGAATAATAGACCGTCATGATCAATTTTATATTATTTGGTCGCAATGTCTAAATACACTTTTTGTGCCTATTTCTCAAATGTTTATATGGCGAAGACAACCTCAAAGCCAGTCGACAAACGGACATTCGTTAAATCAACAACAGAAAGTGTTCTGAATCGACCTGATATTATTTAAGGTGAATGTTAAGGATTATTTTTTTCTTTGCCTGTTGTTGGTGTAGGCGTTAGGATATTTAATTTCACAGTACATTCGTTTCATTTAATCGTTGCTGAGAGTGCAAAGAGTACAAAATGCACAGTAAAAAATTATCGAAATTAATTGTTTGGTAATCAATTTCTTTAAAGTGGGTGGAATGATAATTATATATTTTACTTCAATTTGAATAAAATTACGTATAAGGAAGGCAAACTTATATAAAAAATACGTTTTAATAAAGAATGAAGTAGCATGTATAACGGACGTATTTTATTTTTGAAACCCATCTTTTCTTTAAGTACATTTTTTCACTCTCAAAAATACAATTATATTTTTAGTAATTGACATCCCCAGTGTAGGGTATAAAATGAGAATATTGCATTATATCTCCCTCTTTTTATATACAAAGAAAAATAGACAATTTCTTGTGATCATAAATAAAATAAAATTTAATAATTATTTATTTACAGCCAATGAAATTGACAATTTAAATATACCAATTCATAGATCAAAGTAAAAGCAATAAATAGTAATATGTTCATAAGTACATATGCATATGTATATATAGAAATGTACAAACATATGTATGTAATAAATAAACAAAAAAGTAAAATCAAGGCATCAATATAAAACTAAAAAATAAATGCTTTTAACATCGACTGACATCCAAGTGCTGAAGCAATGACCCCATACCATGAATAAATAAAATAGAAAAAGGAAAACAAAAAACAAACTTTAAATTTTTAGAAATGATATAAAATTAATTCAAACAACAAAAACTGTTGTGATTTAAAACTACGATCAGCTAAAATAAGGATGAGGGTGACGATTATGTAACTGAAAATATAATAGAGCAATGGAAACCAACAATTACGTGCATTACATTACGATTAATATAGAAAAAAGGATTTTAGGGTGGATTTGTCTATTCATTTAATATATTTATCGTTTCTACTTATTTTGTTGGTGTTAATGAATTTTCTTTCTTTTTTTTTTTTTGAAAACGTGTTTGGCGTACGAACATGCATATGTGTAAGCAGTTCTGAATGAATGAATTGAATATTTCTGTGCATTCAATAGAGAAAACAAATGCATAGAAAGAAAATATGAAAAAACAAGAACAACAACTGTACATCTGTTTTGACATAGACAAAAGGTAACGTTACATGTTGTCACACTAACAACAAACCAGCTACCACTAACGATCGTTATAATGCAGACAACCAAAAACAAAATGACTCTAACACTGCTTCTTTGATATATATTTTTATAACAACCCCAGTATTTACAGATTTAAAAACCTGTGCTATCAAGTTTTATTTTCTATGTTTTTCTTATCAGAATTTTTTATGTTTAGCTTTTAAAAGTAAAATAATATAAGGTGGAAGTTTAAAATATTTTTATATTCAATAAGCTGATACTTAATGTTATTTTATGTCTACTTTTAAATAAAAAATTATATTTGGGAGTAAAGTAAAATTCTTAATTAATTTCCGATTCTTTTTTTAATATTGATATTAAGTTTTAAGAGTGAAAATATTAATGTAAATAATTTGGAAATTGTTTTATTAAATAATTGAGTAAAAAAAGAATTATATTAGAGACATTTTTAAAAATAATTAAGTGCCTTATCTAACATTTTCTGTATACATCATTTTACAAAATTGTACATAAATTGTGGCCTTACTTTAAGGCATTCAGCTCATCTATCGGCAATTCAGAACCTGGTAATATGTTTGGTTATAAAGTTCTGAGATTTGTTTGCTATAATTTAACTAAAAAAATATTCTTTTTTTTAGGTCTAAGCATCTTAAATACTTTTAATTTCAATTTTAGTTGGCAAAGCAGTTCGAGCTATGGACTTTATGTGACAATCAGTATTGCCGGAGTCGATAGTTCATTTTACACAACCCAAACCTTTAATTTATCCAAAATATACAAAAGTTACCCAAAAATGTAAACTTTTTAAAATTTAATTAATTTTAATATAAAAAAAATAATAATTTATTTTGTCTTAACTCTATGATCTCTAAAATATAAATATCCCAGCAAAAAAAGCACTGAAAAATAACTCTAAAAGCGTAGATTTTAACAAAGTGTTGTCACTATAGTTTTTAAGCCCTAATATTTCTACTAATGACAAGTCCTTATTGTGTTTTCTTTTTATGAATTTTGTTATTTAATAAAAATGCTGTTTTAAGTTTGTTAAAAGATAATAAAAATAAAGTTCTCTTTTGGAAATTTTATAAATCATGGATATCACAAATTACACATTTTATTCCGCTCCTGTTTCAAAATTACCACTGTGTTTTTTAACCTTACTTTTTTGAAATTCAGGTTTTCATTTTCACAGACTTAAATCTCTAAATTGAAGCAATTTGGTACAAAAAATATACATGACTTTTTATTGATAATTGAATCAATTTGGTAGAAAAAATATACATGACTTTTTATTAACAGTTAATATACTTATTTATGAAATTAAGTTCCATTGAAATTACACAAAAATTACATAGAAATTTCATTATCCAAAAATTATTCAAGGAATTTAAAATTGTCCCATTTTGGATAATTACACAGAAATCGGCAACATTGGTAACAGTTATTTTCTCATAAGCTAACACCAACGATTTGTTTATTACAACGGTGCTACGAATAAGAATAAGAAGGAAACAATAACATGCAACATTTCTTGACAGTGGTAATATGTCCAAATGCGGCTTGTTTATAATAGTTTATCATTTTTATTCAATTTAAGAAAATAAATTTATATGGCTACAATTTTCAAAACCCTGTAACTTTAAAACTATTGAATGGCTCTCAAAAATGTTGACGTCATCATTTTCAGCGGTAAACTTATTGTCAATAATAACAAGAATAATAGAAATAGAATTTAAATCAATGGTAACAAAATTTACAGAAATATTTGACTTTTTATTATGGCCCTAAGTATTTTTTTAACAAAGAAAATATTCAATTATTACATAAAATATCAAATATTTCCCTAAAAATAATCATTTATTTATAAACGTTTCGTCGGCAGAATAACGGGTAACAACTTATATGATACAACTAAACGAGGTAGAATTCTTAAGAAGAGTTTTCATTTTAAAGTCTTTTTAATTCAAATAATTAAATAATTTTAAGGGGAAAATAGAAAATCATAAAAATATTTCGTTTACATTTAAAATGTTAAATAAATATTTCTTAAAAAAGCAATTCTATTCGCGATAATTTGCATAATTTAATATTAAAGGTTTTCTCGATGAATATTTAATTAAACACATTAGTTTTCTAAACTAAAAAAAGAGATTTTACTATTTTTTTCTTTGAAGTTTGTTTTTTTATAAATATTTTATTTTTACTGACTTTCCAGGGAAAATAAATTTGAGAACGTTCACTCTAATAATTTTACCTTGTCATTTATTGTATCATACACGTAGTCAACAAATTTACATTTTCAATGAAAAAATTTGACAGCATATGTTGTTAGATAATTAATAAACATTGTCTTTGATCATTTATAGAAGAATAAATGTAGGAACAGATATCAAAAGAGAAATTGACATTTTCGAATATGATAGTTGCTACGAGGTACTATAAGTGAAAAATCATAAATGCATTTAAAATAAGAATTGAGTAGAACTTTTGGAACTAATCAAGTATACCGGAACTATTGAAATTTAAATATATAAATATAAAATTAATACAAAATTTTTTAATAATTTAAATAACTAATACCCTAACTTTTTTTTTACAAAGTTGGCCTTTGAAAATCGAAAGAAATTTTTGTTATAAAAAGTAGTTTTTCTTAGTTAACAATTCTTCCGCCGCCTGTTAGGAATAAAGTTTCAGCAAAAAAAGAAAAACATATTTTTCTTTTATGTTTATAACTAAATCATTAACAGCTTTTAAAGACACGTTAATGTTGACAATAGAATAAATATAAAATATGTTAAGGACTTAAATATTGGAATACATAAGTTACATCATTTACTTATACTATAAAAGCTTCCATATAAGTAAAGTTTCTTCAATTAATTATTTATACATATTTCACACTGAGCTAAGACACTGTTAATGTCAAGAATATTATCCATTCTTATGACAACCCTGTTAAATCAGATAAAAATAATGTACCGAAAAATAAATCAATAGATGGCTATTAAAATATAATATACCTCCATTGCCACTTCTAAAATTAGTCGTAAAGCTATTATACAAGGTTTTTGAAATAAAACTCATAATTAAAAATGTTTACTATTTTTTTTTTACTTAAAAAATACTTACCCCTATATTTGTCACTCTTTTTTCTGATGCAAACTACACTATTGTTCAATTTGTTTTGCTTTTATTTCTCCTTTATCTACACTTCTCCTTCAATTTTTTTTATAAACAAAAATGCACTAACGATTTTTTATTTGTTTGCCTTTTCAAACTTTTACTGCGATTACCACAAAATAAAAAAAAAACTTTCTATTTATTAAGTAAAATTTGATATTTTCTCTGGTCTGGAAATGTTGGAAAATCTTTTATATACAATTTTCTTGATTTTTCTTTTTTAGCATTGAAGCAATCACTTGACACACACACAAACACTCTGACACAATTGCGCTTAAACGAGGCAGGAGGGGCAAACGCACGTAATTTTAATAGTAATAATAGAAATTACACAATTATATTCATATAAAATATATTTATTGGATTAAATTTAAACAATATTTTTTTTATTGCTTACAATATTATTAATGAAAACCTTATAACCAATGTATAGAATTTTCTTATAGATTTTTCCACCACCGTTGTGTTTTTTGTGCAAGATGCGTGTGTACAAAACGAAGAGAATTTGACAAATGCCAGATAACGTCAAAATTTTCAGTTATAAAATTTTATAAAAACAGAGATGTAATACAACAGTGTTGGCAACTTTTTAAATAAATATAATAATAGATGTTTCATAACAAATTTTATAAATGTTTGATAAATATTTATTATTCGATTAAATAAATAAATAAATTATGAATAATGTTTTTGTTTTATAAATTTATAATGAATAGAAAATATAGTACTCGGGGTAAACTTAACTCTCTTAAAATATTTCTTATACTATTTACCCGATTGCAAAGTTAAAGATATCAATTGAATGCGGTTCATGGCGCATTTATAAAATTAAAATAAAAATATATAAAAACTTTAATAGCCGGCCTTCGGTCGTGTATGTCCAAAATTGGCTTCAATGCGAGTTTCTTACGGAAGGCCCTATAACTTCAAAAATATTTAACTGCGCTCAAAATTTTTTACATGGTTATTTTCACCGATAAAAGTACTATTGCTGGCATAAATAAATCGGAGTTGAGTTAGGGAGCTCCATGTTTTCATTTTTATAACAAGGTAATCTGTAATAATTAAAATGAATTTTATTCGTATTTTTTAATATTTTGTAATTTTTTGTGCAAAAAAATGGAAATATTTTTCTTTAATAGCCGGCCTTCGGTCATGTATGTCCAAAAGTGGCTTCAATGCAAGTTTCTTACGGAAAGCCCAATAACTTCCAAAATATTTAATTGCGCTCAAAAATTTTTACATGGTTATTTTCACCGATAAAAGTACTATCAATGGCAAAAATCAAATAAATCGGAGCAGAGTTAGGGAGCTCCTTGTTTTCATTTTTATAACAACGTAATATGTAATAATTAAAATGAATTTTATTAGTATTATTACTTATGTTGCAAATAATCATTTATATTATTATTATTTTCATGTAAAGATTTATCTAGTTAAATTAATAAAACAATTGTTTAACTCCGATTTTTATATTATTATATGTAAAAATAGGTCTTTTTAAATAAAATATATAATATAAAATATGAGAAAAAATTTAATATTTGAAGTATTTAAAAAAAAAAAAATAAATTGCAAGGATTTGTATACATATATCTATACTTTGAAAAAATCTTAAAAATAAAAACAAAAAAAATAAATAAATCATCAGTAAAAATAAATTGGGTATTAGAGTCTATATGAAACAGTAGGTGAATTAAATTATATTTGCTCACAAGGCTTGTAAAAATAAATATAAATTATCGTCTTTTTAAACTATATAGAAAATATATATGTATATTATAAAATATTATGTATATTAACATTTATGTAAGAACTTTTCATATTCTAAATATATTACACCCTTTAAAATATTTCAATATTTTTAATATAAGATTTTATATTGTTTTAGACATGACCTTGTCTTGTTTGAATATAGTTTTGATTCCTTCTACTTCGAAAAACATCACAAAAATATGATTTATAATTAAATTCATATTTTACAATGGAAAATATAGTTCATTCCATCATTTTAAAAATCTCTTAAATCGTTTAGTAACCAAAATAAAATAACATTTGAATAAGTTTGGATTGGTAATATATTGTAAGCAATTTTCGATATGATTAAATTAATAGTAATGCCGCATAAAATACTATTATTGATTGCTGTAAAAGTTAAATACAAACAGCCACATTCACAAAAAAATAATAAAAAGGTTTACTAACTTTTTGTATGTAAATTTCCATAGGAAAAATATAGTAAACCTTTATAAAGCATACATTATCTTTTCTTAATACGGCTGAAAAACTTTACTTCAAATTTAGTTATTGGAATGAAACATTATAATGTCGACTTTACATGCATGTATAAACCAGTATTTTGTACCATTTATAATACAACTCTGCTAATAATGAATAACAAAAAAATTTGCAGATGCATTTTTATTAAAAAAGGTCGAAAACAAGAAAGCACAAAGAAAGAAATTTATTAACAATTTTTATAAAGAAAACAAAAGTAAAATGCATTCTATATACGCAGGACTTCATTTACCAAATAAGCCAGATGAATTTTTAACATTAAAAGAAATTGATTTTGAAAAAAACGTTTTGGATTTGAAGAAACGAATTGCGGAAAAGTGCCAATTTGAAGTGAACAAATTAGAAATTATCTACAATGGTTTTGCTCTGCAGGATGAAACAAAATTGGTTGATACACTTAAGCCGGAAGCAGTTGTACATTGCTTTCAAAAAACAAAGAAATATACACCATATGAACCATCGGAGAAGGTTAAAGATCCGGAAGCCGTAGAAATGGCTCAAGTTTTGTTCTATAATATTGGCAATTTACAGATAAATGTAAGTTGTCGTTTCAATATATTACAAAAAATCCTAGCTGAGTATCCTGAATTTCGCAGAAATCCTGCAGCCTTGGCACTTATAAGAGATTCTGTCTTGTTTAATACGTTACATCAGCCTGAAGTAATAAAAAAAGTTGCTGAACACTATCCTATCATTGTAGAGGCGTCATCGTTTATAGTAAGCACTGTACGTAAAGAATTAGCTAGAAATATTTCGGCTTCGAAATTTTCTGAACCAGCTACAGATTCCACAAACTCATCGGAAGAGGAAAACTCTGTGGGCAGCAATGAACGCAGTAGCAGTCGTGATGAAGATTCTGGCCGTAGTCAATCGGAAACTGCTCGCATACGTATGATTAGTCGTCAGCAATTACAAGCTGCATTAGCTCAAATTGGTTACGGATCAGCAAATTCCCTCTCCAATATTGCCCAAAGAAATTCGGAAACATCTGCTGCTGCATCTGCGACATCTGAAACTAGTTCTACGCCTCTATCGAACTCTGCTAGCGGTGAAAGGATATCAACAGATGCTTTTCGTAATGAACTATTAAGGGCTTTGGGTTCATTAGGACAACGTAGCAGTAGCTCAACAGCTAATCCTACTCAAGACCCAATAGCGATGGATACATCTGAACAAGAGCAACAATCGGCAAATACTTCATTCACCGACGATGGTGATATACCAGTAGTTTATCGTTCACATCCTTATGCAGAACAGTTAAGGACCATGCAGCAAATGGGTTTTTTAAATCATGAAGAAAATCTCAATTATCTTAATTTAGCAAGTGGCAATATTGAACAAGCTGTTAACCTTCTGATGGCTGCAATGATGTAAACGGTTTTCAACAGTGGAATGAAATGAATTTTATACTTAAACAATTTTTGCAAGGGAGTTTGAATAAATAATATGAATATTTTATAATTTAAAAAAGTCATGTGTTTCTAATAAAACTTAATTTATTAGGGCAACAAAAAATATTTTTTTTTAATTGTTTAAGTCTGCATTAATGATTATATTATGTATTCCTTAGTTCAGTTTTCTTGGAAATTCAACTTTTAGTGATTTTGAAGAGTTGTGATTAATTTTGAACGATTTTAAGTATAATTTTTGGAGCAAATAATTCTTTACGAGGTGCATCCCACTGAAAATAGAGAGAAATGTCGGCTTTAGAATTCATACATACTGTTTTAACTCAAAATTAAACACACACTTTTGGAATAAATTTTATATTGGTTAGTTTTTATTAAATAATTTTCAAAATATTATATTTTTTATGTTGTTGGTTTGGTTTATGTAAATAATACAAGTACATAATGTATGTAAAACTTACTATAATATAAATAGTTTTAAAGCACAAAATAGAATTGCTCTGCAAAATTTAAATACACAAAATTTTGATAATATTAATATCCGATTCTCATCTATTCTTACAAAAAAAAGCAACTAATTCAGTAAACTGTTATAGCTTTTTTAATAATTTTCTTTTGTCGTTTAAAGGAATAATTTAAGACACATTCACTGCCAATTGGTTGGATATGGGAAACGTACAAAAATATCCATTTGTAAACGAAAAACAAAATAATTAACTCACAATCAGATGAAATCTTTGAACACAAGTTGAGCAAAGTACAAATATAAATTCAATGAAATAATAATTGTATTAATATCAAATGAAAAAATAGTCTACCACTTATGTAAGTTCCCTGATATGCGTGAGTGAGGTTCAAAGTTCTGATTTTTAGAGAGACTGTAAAAAACAAGGCATCAAATTTGAGGTTTGCCTTTAATTTTGATTAAAATCATACAAAATATTCCACTTAGTGTGTAATTCAATGGAAAACATCCATAAATGGAAAATGAGCTTGATCTGGTTCGAGTAAATCAATTAAATAACAAACAGTACCAGCAACGCCCTCATAGAGACTATGGGGACGATCAGGTGTACGTGCACGTAATCTAAACTCAGAATTACTTAATAGTTCCATATATTTAATAGCACGGTATAGGTAAACGGGCTCGTGTGTAAGACGGTATAGCAATAAGAATACATAACCATTGCCAGCAACTCCGTGACAAATGCCTGGACCCTTACGTAAAAATCCCTTATGCCAAACTAAATCAGCCGATTTCTTCAAAGCTTGCATATACTTGTCTTCTTTAAATATTAAATAAGCTTTGGCTAAAAGATAAACAGCACCTGGTGCTCCATGACACCAATGTACAAGGCGTTTTTCACGACCACTTTTAAGATCTTCCAATGCTACTGGAAAATTTCCCTCTTCATCTTGAAGCATCAGAAAGAAATCAATAGACCTCTTAATGTCCCGTAATTCAGCACTGGGCGCTGATATGGTTTCCGTTTGAAACCAGGGACTATCTAATAACATGTGTAGAATGGCACACAAACCATGAGCAGCTCCCAAATACTCAGTACCATGATACTGATACATCAATGGCAAAGGTGCTTTTGTTTGTTTTGCATATTCACGGCCACTCGCTATAATCATTTGGCATATAGATAATACATCATCATCGGTGATTTTTTTCTCCGTTAGTACATCATTTAACCAGTAGCAACCCGACAAGTAACCAGCTCTTCCCACAAGTATTTCATCGCAACCGTATTTTGTATGCATAAATTCTTTACTGGGCGCTATTCCGCTCTTGAAATTCATTAAATCATCCGATAAATCTTGTGTCAGTTTTAAGTCGTGAGATATAGCTGCTGATACTGCATAAATACCTGCATTCCCACATAAAAATGAATAACGTTCGGAAGATCGTTTCTTATAGCGGTCAGCATTAGCTTTAGCATTTCTTATAAAAGCATGAGCATGTTCTAATGCTGGATATAGATCATGACATTGTGATGATCTTGCCATTTTCCAAAACATATACGCAATACCAGCATTACCCACATACAAATCGCCTCTATGATCCTCATCATCGCAACCGGGACGACAGTGTTCGAGTATAGCATCAACATATGTACAAATTAAGTTCTTTACATGCTCTTCATCATACTCCAAGGGAGTGGTTTGTTTATTCACATAATCCGGATAAGGATTCTCTAAATAACGTTTTTCCATTTCCTCAAACAGCAATAGCGTATCTGCAAAAATATATTAAGGAAATTTCTATTGTATTGGTTTGTCTGTACATAACGATTAAAGAATCGATTTTTTTGCAATGTCTGTAATGTCCTGTCTAGCAATTATGTCAGGGTGCGGTCCAATTTATGTACATTTTAAAACTCTTACATTACCTGTTGTTCCGATTAGCTCTTTTGATGTGTATATTTGTTTAAAATATTTTTGGTATAAACGCTGAAATTATAGAATATTTTGTATATTTTATTAATATAAAGTTTTCAGATATATTGTTATATTAGAACGAAGAAAAGCCGGTTACTTCTTTCAATGACAATTGAAAATGACTACCCCATAAAAATTTCAATGTCAATACCATGGTGGAATAATTTTAACAAGGTGAATTGGTTAGCTCAGCTGATTATATTTTTTGCTTAATTTTGCGGTGTAAAACTGAAATGTCTACTTTTACGTTTGTATGTATTGGTTTGTTTATAATCAAAAGCAAATATTTTCGGAGGTGAAATGTGTTATAATAAAGGGAACTCATCAAGATCTTCGGTAAGGATGGAAAAAAATATAAATTACAAGCTGATTGACCCGGCGTTGCGCGGGTTTTATTGAATAATAATATAAATTAAAATTATT
>MINK01174223.1:5125-20259 GCA_001735545.1 Phormia regina | reverse complement strand
TGAGTTGAAAGTTGTCAAAAATTTAATTAAATTTATTTTATTTTTATAATAATTATAATAATTTTAATTCAATTAGAAATATTTTCAACAAACTCGGTGATTATATATATGATAAAATTAGATTGTATGTATGATAAAAAAGTGGGATTAAATTTATGATAAAAATGGCTTATATTTATGATAAAATTGATTCATATATATGGTAAAATTGGAATATTAAATGATAAAATTTGTTTATGTATATGATAAAATGGGATTATTAAATGATAAAAAAAGTTATCAATATGATTAAATCGAATCGTTAAACATGATTAAATGGAATCAGAATAATGATCACATACAAATATACTTATTGTAGCCTGGAATCATATATTACAATCATAGTTTATGTTCACCTGAAGCATCTCTGCGTGTACATACATCCCAATGTGAATTAGTTAGTCCTTCTATAAATTCTAAAATTTGGGATCTACAAGGTCTGTCAGTCACATTGCATTACTTCTTATTTACACCCATGTCGGCAATAGTAGGGCTAAAGATACATTCTAAAATGCCTTATTTAGGATCTACAAGGCCTGCCACTCGCATTGCAACACTATTTCTTGTTTTCACGGAGTGTCATTGGTGGCAAGGTCTTCTCTTCTCTCTTCCAAAAAGAAGCGGAAAGGCAAGGGCTCTTTAATAAATAAATACATTTCTTAATGAATTCTTTACAGACAAGGCCAAGGAATATGTTTTAAAATATGTTCATGTGGCATTTCCACAATGATCTGTTTTTTTTTTCCTTGTTGGGCAATATATAACAAGTCACAAATTATACAATTTAAGAATGCTCAAGCAGAAATATTTTACAGTAGTTTACACTGGCATTCTGCATATTTTTTGTTTCGTGCAATTTTTGATTTAGAAATATGATTTATTAAGAATATTAACAGATATAGTTAGAGGACTCTAGAAAGTAGATAATATTCAAAAGCTAATTACAAGATGTTGATCTGTAGATCTTTTGTTTACAGTAAAATTGCTAAGAAAGTATTCCACATCGCATACGAGTCAAACATACATATAATATCGCCACGTTGATTTTAGTATAATTTTAATAATTTTTAAAACCTTTGAAGAATGAATATTTTGAAAAGTAGAAAACTACAGAAAGCTAATTTATCTTTATTTTTAAACTCTGGTTTTAAATGTTTGTATAGATTTATGTGTGTTAAAATTTCTCAGTCAGTTTATTTGGTGGACAGCCGTGTTCAGATTGACGTGGCGTACCTGCCATGATGGCCTTACTCCCCACGGTGGGGTCTTAACACCGGGTGAGTACAATGCGCCTACAAACGCCCCCAGATGGCAACACATTGGTACAGTTTCGAAGCCATGTATTTGGACATGACTATTCGCCCTTGGTTAGGAGGCGGAGCCCCAATCTAATACTCCTTCCGTATATGGGTAACGGCACCGGTTTTTGCAATGCAATCAACGAGCTCTAAGCTCTGCCCCGCGATTTGGGCATAAACCACAGCCCCACGTTGCTCCCCATGGGGGCCTCTCCATTGCCAAGGCTGGAACCGAAGTTTCAGGGCTCCTGACACCGTGGTACCAGAATAAGTTCCGGCCAGACTTCGTAATCAAAATGACTACTACCAGTTGAACTCCAAACAGTTCGGGACTGGTGGCCCGCTTTATTTGGTGGCAGTTAAACTTTTAGATAAATAACCATTAAACAAATTCAGAAATTTATAGAAATTGTAAATTATTACCACAGGTATATTCCAAAATTAGCCGAATTTTCCTCGTCCTCTTCATGCTGTAATCACAAATGCCGTAAAAAAAAGAATAAAAATATTGAATGGACTAATGAAGCACTTAATGCGTTTGATCGTATCAAGGACTCCTTTGCATCTCGTGTTTTATTGAACCATTTCAATAATGAAGCAAAACTGACCTTAACAGTAGATGCTTCCAATGTGGCCATAGGTGGAGTTTTACAACAAGTGGAGTTTTACAACAAGTCCATAATGGAATCTCTGAACCATTAGCTTTCTTTTCTAGACAATTAATATCATGTGAACCTAAATATAGTACATTCGATCGCGAATTGTTAGCAATATATTTAAACATTAAACATTTTAGGTATTTGTTAGAAGGTAGGTCTTTCACTATTTACACAGATCATAAGCCATTGGGTTTTGTTTGAGAATCAAAGACCGAAAGAAGTCCAAGGCAGACCCGACACTTAGAATATATTTCTCAGTTTATAAGTGATATACAACATATTAGTGGTGACGCTTATATTGTGGCTGATACACTATCTAGAACGTTTGAAGTACAAGCATACAAATACACAGATCTCAATCTTATTTATTTGAAGAACAACAGAAAGACAAAGAACTTTTGGAAATACTTTCTGATGAAAACAAGCATCCTAATCCAAAATTTTAAAAAAAATCCAGTATTAAACATAGATATTTGGTGTGAATGTACATTACTTACACCTAGACCTTACGTTCCATTGAGTTTGCGGAAAATTATTTTTGAGAAATTACATAATATTGCACATCCAGGTATTAGAGCTACGCGCAAGTTAATAACAGAACATTATTTTTGGCCAAATACGAGTAAAGAACTAAATATCTGGTCAAAGGATGTATTAACTGTCAAAAATCTAAAATTATTAAACAGTGGAAAAAATTTATATACCAAAAGGAAGATTCGAACCTATACATTTAGATATTGTCGGACCTTTACCTATATCTCGAGAACATCGATATATTAACGATAATCGACCGTAAATGTAAGAACTGATCAAGGTAGACAATTTATTTCCAAAATGTTTACAGAATTGACAAAGATGTTAGGTTGTCAACGGCATGGTTGAACGATTTCATAGGTAGCTTAAAGCATCTTTAATAGCTAAAGGAAAAGCAGCAAATTGGTATGATGAACTTCCGATAGCATTATTAGGTATTCGCTCCATGTTTAAAGAAGATTTACAAGCTACTGCTGCAGAAATGGCTTACGGTCAAAATTTACGTTTACCTGAAGAAATACTAACAGATACTGAAAAATTTGATGCATCTGATATTTTATTTAAATTAAAAGACAATTTTAAGAATGTTAGATCTAATTTAAATCACCACAACGTTTTAGACACCGGTGTCCATGTACCAAATGATCTAAAAGATTGCAAATATGTATTCATACGCATTATTCATAAAAGAGCTTTACAGCAGCCATACGAGGGACTTTACAGAGTAATCGAAAAGAATAAAAAAATATTTTAAAGTCGATATGAATAATAAAATTACAGTGGTACCTATCGATCGATTAAAACCAGCTCTAACCGAACACAATATTAATTCAGATGAACATAACAATAACACAATACAAGTAACAAAGAGAGTTACGTTTAACTTAATGGAAGTAACATTTTTGGAGGTGGAGTAGTATAAAATACTTTATCAAGTTTTCATTTTTTTATTGATTTTATTTAATTAATTTTCTTTTCAATAATTTTTCAAATTATTATTATTATTGGAATTGTAATTTTTGCTTTATATAGTTGTAAAAACTTTAATCTTATAAAATAAAATTTAATTAATTTTAAAACTATTTAATCATTGAACCTACAAAGTACTACCTCCAAATTAAAAAAAAAACTCACATTAAAGAAATACAGATATAAATTTTATTGAAATATCTTCAACAATACATATATATGCAATATTAGAATGTATACTTACTACATAACAAATTTTAAGGAATGTGTAACTACTTTTTTTGTCATTGGCTGGAAATTTCAGTGGAAGAGATTTCGAATTAAGTGGTATATTTTACAAACTTCCTTTTCTACCTTAAGTGGACAAAATTAGAAAAACAATATGAAAAATTAATGGAAAAATCCTTGAACACTAACAATATTTACTTCCATGGAATTGTTCTTTTAAATTATCTGACGGACCGCAACTCAAATAAATAAGAACACCAATAATTTCTTTATATGACGGAAATATCTGCAATAATATAAGAAAAATCAAATATACTCCAATACTTGCTGGAAAAGAAACACAAGTTCTTTGTATTTTGAAACATTCTTATTATTTAATTTTTGTTATTATTTTTTTTTTCTAAATATAATTTTTTTTCCTTGTTTTCATTTTCTGGGAATTGTTATTTTTTATTTTCTTTTTCAAATTACATTTAAATCAAGGTACATAAGAAAATATTTATATTAATAAATAATTATTATTAAATTCAGTTTTGAAACTAAAAAACAAACAATACTAAGAAGAGAAGGCTTGTCAAAAAACCTAAATCTGTTGTCAAAAAAATGTACATTAAGAATGTATTGGTAACACATTTTTGATATTATATTAGTGCAAAAACAAAAACTCACCGACCCTTCGACATTTTTTCCACATAGTTGTATACAATGTATATAATTATATAATATTTATTATATATATATATATAATATATATATATTATATATATATTATAAATATATACTATATATATATTATCTATATATATCATATATATTATATATATATATATATTATTATATATAGATAAAGTATTATTTATAAGTATATATATATTATCGATATATATATACTATTATCTAGTATATAAGTACTATATTTATATAATATATAAATATTATTATATATATATATATCAATATTATATATTATTTATATTATAGTATATATTATATACTTATATATATATATTATTATATATATATTATATATTATATATATATATAGGATTAATGCAAATTAAATAGATTTTGTGCAAAAGAGTACTATTTTCTATTCTTAATATTCTTTGCTAAAAAAACAAATATATTAAATTATTTTATTCCATAATTTTTTCTGTGTAGAATTGGCTTATCAATGTTTGTGTAATTTTTTTTTTTGACTTTAATGTGAGAGAATGGTGAGATATTTAAGGACGTTGTAATTACTTAGTTAATNNAAGAGGTTTTTGCACTAAAATATTAAGTTTATAATATTGACATTAATGTTTTTTACTCTCTCACAAACGTGTTGAATTTACACGGCACCTATACGTGAAGAGAGAGAGAGAGAGAGAAAAGTTGTTGTTGTATGAAAGAGTACTATTTTCTATTCTTAATGTTCTTTTGTGAGAGAATGGTGAGATATTTAAGGACGTTGTAATTACTTGGTTAATTTTACTAACACACTGTAATATTCTTTTGGCAGGAAGTGTCTTGTGATAGCATTGTGGGCATATAGTTCTGAATTGATGGTAGTTTTTCTCTTCTACTTCTATTTTAACTCTAAAGGAGTTGTTTTTTCAGTTTGTTCTTGTTGAAGTTACTTATAATCATTGTATTATGTGTATGGATGGTGGATTTGATATTCATCATTAAGTGCAAAATTAAATTCCTCTCTTATATTCTTGCATTTCAGAATATATGTACGTAACTAATAAGTGATTTATAGCTTCCGAGTTTGAATTACTTCATCACTATTTTCTATATCATACTAATCTCTTTGTTACTACATTTTTGGGAATGTTAGTTACAATTTTTTTCTATTATCTTGTTTCGCTTGTTCCTTTTATATTTGTTAGGTAGTAATTTCTTGTTAAAACTGTATTTGTATTCTTAAGAATGGAATGTGTAATTTAATTGTCCTAAATTCTTTTTTAATTATTTAGGCTAATATATTTTATATAATTAATTACAAATTCTTTATGTATAATTAAATTAGTAGAATTAATTTTAAGTTGAAATATGTAACCGCTTATGGCCTAGAGGATAGGTTGTTGAATATTGATAATAAAAACTAAAATACAGAGTTCTTTTATCTGCCACTATGTTTTCATGAATATTTCAGGATCCAATGAACACTCTATTATAATAATTTAAACTTAAGTTGTATAAGAAATATGTACATACGTTTTTGGCTTTCCAAAACATAAGATTTAATCGAAGGCCTTTAACCTTTGAAAAAAAGTGAAATGGTTATCTAAAAAATAAAAACAATATTTCAGTTAATATTTTTCATCCTCAAATTTGTGATATTTAAACAGATTTTTTTTTTGTATCATCTATTTTCGGTCACTCTTTATTCCATATGCATGCCTTTCACAAATGATATCTATGCTTTGTTTGTTTTCCATTTCCCCTACACTCTTATATTTTTGTTGTCATTTCTATTTCCTACGATTTATTTAATAAGTTTTAACGAACTATAAAAGTGTGCATATGGAATATCCCTAGACAAAGGTTAAGAAATCCATTTACAATTGTTTGATAAAAATAAATGACAAACTCTATATAACTCATTTATTAATGAAAATATTATGTTAATTTTAGAAATGTTTTCTAATAATAAAAGTTTACCTTCTTTTGAGCAAAAAAATAAAATATTTTAAATATTAAATATTAACGATTAAAAATATATTCCCAACTTTTTCTCTTGATGAAGGTGGAAAGTTTTAAGTTTTTAAATTCGTGATTTATAAGCAGGGAAACCAAATTATGCAATTGCATGTTTTGACATTTTAAGAATTATTCGTTATCTCATTAAATGTTTTTCAAATTTAATTTTATAAAATAAAAAATAATAATAAATTTAGAAATTTACTTTAATGGATACCATTTTATCATTAAGAAGCATATTTTTAGCAACAAGATTAATGTTGTAAAAACAATATTTCAGAATGAAAGCATATCGAGCCCTAATCGTTGAAATGTCTTAAGTGCAATAAACAAAACCTTACAAGAGGAATATTTTTGTAATTGTTTACTAAATGTTAAAAAATGACAGCTACGATAAAATTCCTTTCACTATTATTCTGAAATGATACGTCTATGAAATTTTGATAGAAAATGTTGTTGGTTACGATATTTTGGCGATCAAGGATCAATATGATAATTTTGATAAAACAAATTTCTTTGTTTTTTTTTTTTTTTACAAATTTGGATTACAAACCAATCCAAAATTTTATTAAAATGTTGGAGTAAAAGATATCGGAAATCTTTTTGTTATAATTTTTAATAAAATTGAGATTGTAATTTTAACCTAAGCGAGAATTAAAAGTTTATTTAAGTTGATTTTCTTTTTCGTGCTTGATTTTCAAAATCTAATTTTTGAAAAGAAAAATTAGATTATTAAAAATTAAATTTATTGTTGTGGGCATAATTTTTCTTTCCAAAAAGTAGATTTTAAGAATCAAGCACGGAAAAAAATCAACTTAAATAAAATTAAGATCTTAAAAAACGTAAACCACATAACTTCAAAAATATTTCATGAAAATAAAAATATTCATCATTAATATATAAGGCGGTATTTAAAGATGCAATAACCAAAAAATCTTGTTTGTGGGACTTTTTGTATGGATATTATAACGTTTTTTGTGTCACCTGTAAAGTTATGAAAAGTGATGCTACGATGTTTTGGCCTTTTTTTTTTAGAACATTTGAAATTTTTATTTTTTTCCGAACGCAATTTAGCTTTTTTTCTTAACTCCTGACAACACTGATCAAGAGCTGAAGATTACAATTAGGCTTTAGCTTAAAATTTGAACAGTTAAAATTTGATCAGAAAACGACTTAATGTTTTGTTATGA
The DNA here is from genome assembly GCA_001735545.1 of Phormia regina. Taxonomy (NCBI): domain Eukaryota; kingdom Metazoa; phylum Arthropoda; class Insecta; order Diptera; family Calliphoridae; genus Phormia; species Phormia regina. The sequence continues at coordinate 12,651 of MINK01174223.1, read as the reverse complement.
TGTTTCAAGTTGTATAAATTGTAGTTTGAATTTGTACTTATAAATATTTTCATTTTCAAGGAGATTCAAAATTGTTTAAAATTTTGTTTTATTGATTAATGACATCGATGCAAACTCAATGTTATTTTATTACAATTATTAGTTATATGTAATACAAAATTTAGTTTACTATTCTGCCAGGTTATTTATTTAAAATTTTATTGGTTTTTACAAAGTTTATTCTGCTAAACACATTCTTTAAAGATCACATTAGTAAAAAAAAAACTATAATGTTTTATAGTACAAAACTACAAATTTAAAAACTATACAAAAAGTGCCAAAAATAATTAGAAAAGTGCTAGAAAAAGTTCAAGGTGCTAAACGAGTTTAAAAAGTGCTAGATCTAGCACTAAAAGTGCTAAATTGGCAACATTGGTTGGGACAGACAGCTCGAACAAAGGAAATTGTTGATATTTAATATAATTTCACTAGATAATTTAAATAGATTTACTAAATAGTATCCGGGAAACAAGGTACTGAGATATGTATGCTACCTTTCCAAACCTATTCACTAATTGAATTACCAAGTTTAATTTTGTTTAAGTTAAGTAGATATTTTTATAATAGATATGTTCCAATTTTTGTACTGTTTACTGCATTTGCAATGTAATTGTAAATTAAATAATATTTATTGCAATTGTTTATTTTTTATTTTATTAATGGCAGGTTCCTTAATCTTTCAACCAGATGTCCATGCCAATCGTGACAGGAATTTGTGTCTACTTAAGCATACAATTAAAATTATAAACATTTATTATCATATTTTCACAAATCAAAAGCCTTTACTGATGGCCAAAAGCCAAAAAGTAGATCTTTTTAGTAATGCTAAAGAATTGGCCGTAACACAAAGTATTGGCTATTTTGGCAATGAATATGTCTATATAAAACTTTATCAAACATTAAAAAGTGCCTATGATAACTATAAGGTAAGGAAATCAAAATATTTACATAAAAACACTATATTTAACTTAAGGAAGTCTATAAAATAAATAACAAAAATACTTCTATAAAGTGATGTATTTTGATTTTTTCACTCGATCTTGCTTTACTTTTTCATTTGTTTCTTGTTTGGCTGTTGGGGTATTTACAAATTTATCAAGATTACCATTAATGAGGAAGCTGGCAGCAAATTAATTTCCCTTTTAAAAACATGTTTAAACTCAATGAGTTCATGCATTGAAATGTTGTCTCATGAGGCGGCAGCAAATGCTTTCAATGTTGGTGGCAATAATAGTAGTAGTAGTAGTAGTGGTGGCACTGGTGGTGGAAGTAATGTTGCCAAGAGTGCAACGGATGTAAATGCTGTATTGTTTCCAAATGCAATGCCAGCCGGAGGAGCAACTATGGCAGCAGCAACAGCAGTAACCATAGCAGCATCAGGAACTTCTGCTACTGTTTGTAATTCGGTATTGAAATTAATTGAAGAAACTCTCCAGTACTTGACCAAAGTCATAAATTATGCACCAGAAGAGAGCATAGCATGTCTGCGACAACTGTTGAAATATTTGTTTGCTAGAAATTATGGCAACAGGCAACAACAACAACAACAACAATACAAGCAAGGCCATTATCCAACAACAAAACGAACAACCGAAATACCAACAACAACAACATCATTTCTAAAAACCTATTTTAAAGCCAAATGCAAAGAACAACAGCATTGCATTAGCAAAGATGATGGTTATACAATAACTACAACATCCCACAAACAACAAACAAATCAACCACCATCATCATCATCATCTCCTTCAATGTTTGCAAATGTTTCCCACCAACAATTATCATCAGCAGTAGCAACATCAACAACTATACCACTAGTACAATTATCAACGAAAAAAACTTCCGTTCTGCATGATTATGATTATTCTTCTTCTACTGCTAATAGTTGTGGCATGGGAGACTGTGCTGCAGGTTATGGTTGTTTTGGCTCACAAGATGATTATCTATTGTTGGCTGAACTATTTGCAAGTGGTTTAGAATATCACACTTGGAAATCAGAGCATGAGTCAGAGTTATCTAAACATATAAAACTGTTTGAGCCATTGGTCATATATTGTTTAACTGTAAGTACTCTGTTTACACATAAGTCAATCCAATAATTGTTTCTGTTTCTTTAAAGGCATTATACAAGAGCTTTTACTAAAATTATTGTTAAAATTTTATTTCTTTTGTTTATTTTAGCTTTTCCTTAAGTGCAATGGTCGTGTGCAGTCACAAATTTTAGATCTCTTGGTACTTTTGTTAGATTTTAATGTTACCTATAGTATTTTGGATTCGAAAAATGTTATATTTGACAATATTATTAAAAGTTTGGATATAATTGAAAGTGGTATAGCGCGGTAAGTTTAATTTTGATTCTTAATTCGATATTTTATTTGTAATCATATCTATTACAATATAAAATAATAATTTTAATGATATGGAAAATTTAGGCGAGGTTCTTCTAATAAGTTAAAACATTTAGTTTTCATTGAATTGAAATAACAAAAAGTCAATTATAAAAACTAGTTACATATGAACTTTTCTTACAATAAAAACCAAAAAGCTTATTTTATATTATTTTTTAAACTTAAAGTGATAGACGACTTTTGGATTTAAAATCGACTTTTCTGTTTTATAGATACAAGTTTCACAAATTAAAAAAAAAAAAAAGAAATGCTTTTATTTCATAAAAAACTTAAAACTAATTATTATTTTCTTTATTTATTTCTGTTACAGTAATGGTCTCTATATGATTACACCCATCATTAAATTTCTTATCAAATTATCCTCAAAAAGTGAACGCAAATTAATAACAATACCAAAAATAATTAGTATTATTAACAATTTATTAGCAAACTATAATATAAGAGAAGTTGCTGTACAAGCTCTAAAAACTTTATCTTATGAAATGTTTCTAATGACTTCCAACATTACAACGCAACAACAACCAACAACTCCTTGTAAAGATACCAATTTGTCTTCTCTAATTGGAACAACAGCATCACAAAAAAATATGTTGGATGACCCAAATTCATTGGCCGCTATAACAGAAAATCTTTTAACACTCAACAACGAACTTGACACACAAAAAGAAGTCATACTGGGAATGTTAGAGAAATTCATTGAATCCAATGATTGCCAACAAGTGCTAAGTTTACTATTGCTAATTGAGCAATTGCAACAACAATATGAACAGTATAAACTGTTAAATGATGGCAATAAAACAACAGCAACGATTGTTAGTACTGGTGAATGTTATATTGACAAACAACAGAAACAACCTCATACAACATGTTTGCCAAATCGTGATACAGTTTGTAATATGATATGTCAGTCAATATGCTCAAATCGTTTATATATCCAAGATTGGAATAATTTTTATATGATCGATACATTTTTCAAAAATAATACCAAATATTTATTGGGTAATAGTAAGGAGTTTATGTCATTGCTTAAATATATTATTGAAAAGGTAAGTTTCAATTATACACAGCCCGAAAAAAGTATTGGCACAGTACACACATTTATACAAAATTAATCACTGCATTCAAACTTTTTCAGTTAGAAATGAGAATGTTAGGCATTTTATACATAAGAATGTAAGTTTATTTCAAAATTTCATTAAATTTATTCCACAAATATCTCGAGAGATGCTACAAATTTATACACCTCAATATAATATGATTTTAAAGGTCTATTAATATAAAAATCGGTCAGCAAAAATGAATAGCTACATAAAAAGCAGTAACACGAAAATATTTCTCGTGCTTTTGTTTTTTATTTAAAAAGCCATCATATTAAGTGCTCTAGCAGGCTAGTGAGAACACAATTGGTGCTGATAAAAAACGACAAGGGCATACGCACGAAATTTTTTTAAAAACGATACGAACATGAGATTTTAGCCGCATAATCAGGCGGCAAAAAGACACGGAATGAAAGCGTAAAAACATATATGAATATGCACGCATGTATGTCAATAAAAAATGTTTAATATTAATTCCATATACATTTTAAATATTCGCCTTTCAGTTCATCCCAGCAAACACGGTGACAAAGATTTGAAATATAATGACTTTATCATTAGATATCAAACATGGTTCTCAAACGTGTGTCAAATGTGGAGAAAGGTTTGAATTTCAAGTTTGAATATAAATTTAGAATCATTTGAGAAAAAATCGTTGAAAAATTATATTTTCTCAAATTAATATCAAATTAAAAAATAAAATAGAATAATCTTAATTAAATTATTATTTTGAAAAGTAAATAAATATTTACACCAACTTTAAGTGGCCGATATTTGGAAATATTTTTTAAGATAATTTTCCTTAAACAATTATCATAAACTTGCGGTTTTTGTAAAAAGTATATATATTTTTAATTCTTTTAAACAAAAATATTCAAATTAAAATATTATTTTTACAAACAAATACTCAAAGCTAGAGATTAATCAATAAATTAACAAATAAAATAAAAAATAAAACTTAAAATCATGTATCTTTTTTCATGTTCCATATTTAGTCAGAATCCACGTTTCAAAAATGTCTGATAATTTCATTTGATAATAATAGCATTTCTCAAATTGAGAATTAATTACCCTTTTTGTTAAGTTATTTTCAATTTTGATTTCAAATCATTCTCAAATTGATATTTTACCTTTGTGTTTGCTAGGATGTTCGTTTAGCGTTTTTCTGTGTGTCTTTTTTCCGACTGCTTTTGCTTCTTGTTTTATTTCAGATAGATTTTCATAAATCTATTATTTTATTATCAACTAATAATAAATATATTTAAGAAAAATATTAATGTCCTATTTTACGATTCTTAGCAAAAGAAACATAGAAACATTTTGTAAATATTGTTTAAAGAAAAACCAAAATTTATATATGCGATATTTAAATTTTATTTCGCTTAAATAAGTCTACTGGTTTAATTCCAAAAAAATAGTGCAGCAAAAAACTTCTTTATAAATAAATAAAACTTATATATAATTACAAGGTAAAAATATTTCACACTTTCATGACTTATATTTGTGAATTTCAATCTTTTTTTACTTAGTTCTAATGTATGTAAAATTTATTTGTATTTATAAGGCACCAATTCTAATATTTTCATGTTAGAAAAAAAAAAAATAAATAAATAAAAAGTTTTGTTTTTATTTTTAAATCTCTCTAACGATCTAACTTTTTTCCTTAATTCACATACTTACATATAAATGTTATTTTATTTGTTCATTTTTTTTTATATACACCATGTCTAATGCTGGCACTTCCAACTCAAAATCAACTTTTATTATAAATTTTTTCGGATGGATTTTCTATATACTATGATACCAACATCAACTTTTAACTATAACGCCAACAACTATGGGGGAAATCTCCATCATCAACGTACTCATCTAACACCATTTACAATGAACAAAAATCTATGTCGGTACTCACTGCTGTTGCTCATCTTGCTCCTGTTATTTTCACTTGTATTTTTACTACTAATTTTTTTTCTAAATATTGGTTGCTATTGGCCATACCACCAACATAAACACACAACATCAACAAATAATACAAACTACGATAAAAACCTTACGAATCTATTATTTGCCTAACACTGTAACAACAAAAACAATTTTCCGAAATAAAACTTGAAAAAATAATAATAAAAAAATTAAAGGATGTTGCAAACTTTAGTGATTTATCGTATGCAACGATTATCCTGTCGAATGTAATCCTCAAAACCGAGGAAATTTATTTAGTAAATCACATAAAGCTCTATTTGAAAAATCACCCAACAATAGCGGAAAAGTTAAGGCAAAAGCAACAGAAATTTCACGAAAATTCTGCTGATACAATTTCGTCGTCACACTCTTGGCTATTGGACACCAAACCAACAACATCAAAAGCTGCTGCAGCATCACAAACCTTTGCAAATGTTTCAAATAATATAAACGAAATTGACTATTTTGCTACAGTTTTATGCAATATACTTCTTGACTGTCTCCAAACCATACTCAAAAACGTTACTACCACCACTATACCCAACTCGAATACATATAGCCAACAGTTTGCAATACAGTACTGTCGTCTTGTATGTCATTTTGTTAAAGTTTTACATCAACTATGTTTCAACTCACGTCTAGAGGATTCTTTACTCGCCTCAATACGTTCCACTTTAAATGCTTGCGAATCAAAATTGTTAAATGAATACTATAATTTGTTGATGATGTACTCAACGCAAGGTTGTCCAACATCTACTACAACTACTTTAACTATGGCAACAGCATCTATTACTTCAATGACAACTTTACCCGAATTGGATGTTGATAATTCGTTATTACAATTGCAACTGGAATTGTATAGTTTATTAAATGCTCTTGGTATATTGGATACGTTGGCATTGTTGCAGCGTTTACAATTGAATGACATAAGTAATCATGTAAGGCGGGCACTTTTAAATAAAGTTTGCCATCAGAGCGATGTAAGTATAAAATTAATAAAAAAAAAAAAAAAAAACTTTAATTAATATGTAGAATTGTATATTGTCTGTATAATAAAGTATATGAATTGAATGCAGCATATGCTGTGTATGAGTGTCATGTGTTAGTATGTAAATGTTATAAACATTAAAAAGGCGTTCTTATGTCCTTGACAATATTTACCTGAATTTGTGTGTACGTTTGTGTGTGTCAGTATAATTATTAAAGTTTTGCCAAATTCATGTGACGTGTGGTAGCAGTTTAATGATTAAAGTTTTTTGGTAAACTTTATTTTGTAATTTCTTGAAGTGGGAATGTTTCAAGTGATTGTTTAGGAATTTTTTAGAATTGCTATTTTGTAGTATTTTAAAATAAAATGAGCTTTGTTTACAAAATGTTAAATGGTGGGTTTAACTAAAGTTAATGGAATAGATTTTAAGCGTTTTTTTGCACTCATTGTCAAAGTGAAGTATTTTGTGAAAATTGAATAAAAATGTGTGTATTTTAATGAATTAAATTTTGTAGCCCAATGACTTTAATAGATTTTTCTTGGGATCTGATGTAACTTCAAATGTTTATAACTCCTTAAATATACGTCAGATTTTATTGATTTAAAAACCACTATAAAGACTTTTTTAATAAATGTAATTTAAAATCATGGTATAAATCCAAAATATTTTTTCTTGCTTAAGATGCATTCACAAGAAGAATGCAATTTTTAAATTTAATTAGCAAATTCAGAAGAGATAAAAATATTTTTGGAAGTTCCCTCGTGAAATTAACGATATATATTCTAAAGAGCCGCATGAATGCCGAAAAATGAATGTTGAATACATTCATTTTATATTAAATATTTATTTCCCTTTAAATATCAGGCACCTGATCGACCTATTTTTCTTTAAGAGTGAATTATTTTTCTTCAGAATAAAAGAAAATATAGTAGTTTTATTTCATTCAATTTTCATGAAAAACTAAAAAACGTCTGCAGTTTTCCATACAAAAAAAAAAAAAAAAAAAAAAAAAAAATTAAATTTTTTAAATT
>MINK01174222.1:0-11728 GCA_001735545.1 Phormia regina | reverse complement strand
AAATAATATTTGAACTTAAATAAAATCTATATTAATTAAGCTATCATTGTGAAATTTTAATACAATATAAAAAATCCATCCTTAAAAGAAAAAAATAAATAGATTCCCATTTACTTAATCCCAAATACCCAAAATTCCAGTTCGGAGAAAGCTAACTTCAAAAATTAACTTTGTTCATTAAAATGGTCACCCTGTTGTTATAAGGGGCCTCTGTTCGAAAATAATTTTTAGGTGTATACCTCACATATAGGGCTACAAAAGTAAGACCTTATGTAAGAAATCCCAACTTTGCGATTTGAGAAAATAACAAAAAATAAAAACAAAAGTTTCGTAAATGACAAAATTTGGATAGGGCTCGTGGGTAGATCTTTGTCCCTAACATCTCCGAATTTACTTTAAACACATTAACATTAAGATGTCTTTTATACACATTAAAAAAATAATAAAGCCTGAAACAAAAAACTAATTTCATTACTAAATTATTATTGCCACCTTTTTGGAAAAAAATCAACAAAAAAAAAATGTAACATTTTTTCAAGTTCCCACTTTAGATTAATATAACTTTTTAACTGATTCTTATATTTATATGAATCAGCAATATTATTTAGAATTTTTTGGGAAATCTGGCAAACATTTCAGCAAATTCTAGGGTTAATATAAAGACCGCTACATTAAAAAAAAAACACTAAAAAAAGACGAGGTTAAAAATGAGCTAAAAATTTATTTAGAATATATCTTAAACTAAAAGAGTTAACCTACATAAGTAAGCATATTTTTTGTAGAGATTTACAAGGACTAGCTATATATAAAATTTATTTTCTGTCGCATCAATAAATTTTTTAAATAAATTACATACCTGAGATGGACNNAACTCATTTTTCTGTCATATAATAAAATTTTATTAAATATTTTTAGAATTCAGCTAGCTGAATTAGTTAAAATTTAATTTTTAACAACTTTTGAATTAAATTATATTTCACAAATTGTTTTCTCTGACAAATTTTCATAAGCTCTAACATTTTTAAGCAAATTTCAATTTAAAAATTATAAAGTGTTTAAATATGATTTTTTTCAATATTATTCAGTTATCTGAATTGTTGAAAACAAACATTTTTAAGCTTTTTTTTAACAGATTTCTTTTGTAAAATAATAAAAAATATATTAATTCAGCCGGTTGAATTAGTTTTAATGCCATGTTTTGAAACCTTTAACATAAATTATAAATAAAAATAATTTTTCTAAGCTAATTTTTGTAAGCACCAACATTTTTTAAAAATTTCTTGTCTAAAAACTTTAAATTTATGAAATATAAATATATTATTAACTTTCTTATTTAATTCAGCTAGCTGAATTGTTTAAATAATAAAACTTAGGGTGTTTTTATTATAAAATTAATTTATGTGAAATTATGTACTAATTCAGCTAGCTGAATTTTAAAAATTTTCGAATTTGATAACTTTTAACTTAAATTACAATTAAAACAATTAAAAAATTATCTTTTTCCTAGCTGAATTTTGTAAGCACTATAATTTTTGAATATTTTTTAGCTTAAATTGATGAATTAGAATATACTCGCACTATTTTATCCCTATTCAGCCGGCTAAATAAGTAAAAAAATAAATTTCTTAACTCATTTTTAAGTATTTTATAAATTTTAATTAATTTAGCAGGTTGATTTTATTAATATTAAATAATACATTTTAAAATAAAAATATATTTATATAAATAATATTTAATTTAATAAACTATTAAAAACTCCAAATATAAAACAATTCAGCTAGCTGAATTAAAAAAATATTCCATAAAAAATAACAAAATAAAGTAATTTTGTATTTCTCTCTCTTTAACTTTTATTCAGCTAGCTTTATAAATTGTAAATAAGAAATTTGAAGTAATTTTTAATAATGTTTTTACAAGGATTCTTAAATCTGATAAACATTTTTATAATTCAGCTAGCTGAATTAAATTATTTTTAAAATTTTAGAACTTTAAAATTAAAAAGAAAATAATAAAATACCTTAAATGAACTTTTACACTAAATTCCAATATAATAACTTTTTTTACTTTTTATTCAGCTGAACAGTTTTTAATTACTAATAATTTTAAAACAATAAGTTTCATATGGTAAAATATTAACATTATTTTTGCTTTTTCATTATGTTTTAATTTTATTCAGCTAACCTAATTCCTTAATTCAGTAAATTAAAAAAAAAAATTAAATTATTCTTTATTTAATATTTTTGTAATTCAGCTAGCTGAATTCATTGAAATGTTAAGTTTTATAAACTGTTTTTTAAAAATTATGTTTTTAAAAAGAATTTTTAGTCAGCTGATTTTTTTTACTTATTCAGCTAGCTGAATTGCTTTAAATAAAAAATATTTGGTATAATTTTGAAAAATATTTATTTCTTATGGAATATTTTTCTAATTCAGCTAGCTGAATTGTTTTCAATTTGGAGTTTTTACTAAATTTTTCAATTAAATGTTATTTATATTAAATTTTCTGTAGCTTAATACTGTAAATTGTAACATTTTTTAGCAGATAATAATACCGATTTTAAGATAAGAAATTATTTTTATAATTTTCTATTATTAAACTCATATTCAGCTAGCTGAATTGTATAAAATAAAGTACTTAAAGCTTTTTATTTAAATTTTAAATATTAATATTTTATTTTCAATATTTTATACTTCATCTAGCTGTAGGAATAATTACTTTTTATTATTTTTTCAAGGTTTCTTTTTTTATTTGAAAAATTTCCCTTAACAATCTATTAATTCTAGCTTTTTTTGTGTTTGTCTTCCTGCTGTTACTGCCATAATAAATATTTATAAATGAGACATTAATTTGAAATATATACCTCATGTGTTGACATATTTTTATAAATAATTTAAATATTTGTTAAGAAAAAAGTTTATGCTGTTTTTTATAAACCCTGAATAAATTATTATGATATTTTTGTTACAATAATTTTGCTATAAAAATTTAAAAGCTCATTTAAAGCTAAAAAAAAGATTTATTAAAAACATTAAGTCTCCTTAGAAAATATAAATCAATTTTCCAAAGCAAAATTTTTATTAAAACATAAAGCTACAGTTAATACTGTAGTAGTAACAGTAACAGCAGCTGTTTTAAATGAGTTTCTAACAAAGAAAATTAAAAGCACAAATTTTTCAAACGTTTTTCTTTTCTTATTTAAAAATAAAGCAAAAATTTCCTATAGCGTAAATATTTAATTTTAATGCAAAAAGTTTGAAAAAAAATTGGAAAAGAAAGAGACGAAGTAACTTTTTATGAAAATTAAATGGTCGAGAGAGAACACAATTAAACAGCAAGTGACTGACTTCCTGCTCAACCAAGTATAAAGTATCAACGTAACTTACTACTATACCACTACTTGGTTGAATAGAAAAATAAAAAATAAAAAACTAAAGACTTTTTAGTTTATTTTAGTTCTACACTTTAAAATGCTGTGTATAGCAGAGGTATCCGTTTATCCTTATAGATGTCTATTATTTGATGAAAACTTATATTTATGAAGAGTAAATTTCATAGTTATAAGCTAAAAGGAAGTATGGAGCAGTAGTTAAGTATTGGTAAAAGGCAACACATTAAATTGCTTTTAATAAAATCTCCTTTAGATATTTTCACTTCCTCCATGTAATACCCCCATTAAAAAGAAAGAAACTTTTACTCCTACTGAACCGCGTTGACAATATTTTAAATTGTATTTTATTTTATACTATGTTGTCATTGAAGTCCTTCTTCCTTTTTTTTATAATACTGCTGTAAATTGTTTGCCTTCATCATCGTCATAGTCATCATCCTTAGTACTCATTCACATTATCATCATCATCATGGCGTTGAGATTTTATTTTATCGCCATCAAGCATAAACTTCTTTAAAATAACCAGCTGACAGCTGGTTGGTTACGTTGTTGACATAGAGATTTTTTGCACAAAACGCAAAAAAAAAATTATTAGACTGGAAATTATATCATTTTGATAATTAACTGTTTTTTCTCTAAGTTTTCTTCTGCTTAAATGCTATTTATTTAATGCCAAAATATATATAATGGGATGATTTTAATTTAAAATCTACAGGGTGCTGAATGCTGTATGAATGAATATTAATTGCCAAATGGATATTTTTGTTGTTATTTTATAGGAAAAGTCATTAAGTTTATGGTTAAGTTTAAGAAAAATGTCAATTAATTCAAAGTTTACAAAGAAAATCTATTGAAAATTATTGTTATTAGCCAATTCAGCTAGCTGAATAATGTAAAAAAATAATTAAAATTTAAATAAAACTTTGTTATGTTTAATAATAAAATTTAATTAAACTAAAAATGTTATTTCTTACAAATTCAGCGAAAGGAAAATGTTAATCAGAGTTGTTTAATTTCAAATTCTTTGTAAATATTAGGGTTTAAATTAAATTCAGCTAGCTGAATTGCAAAATATATAGTGCAAGATAATAGTTTTTATTAAAAAATATTTTTAAACCAGTTTTAAAAAGGGACCGTAACAGTTATGACTTTTAAGTAAAAATGCAGTTTTAAAGGTATTTCTCATAAAAAGTTGTACAAATTTAAATTCTAAAAAATTCAGCTAGCTGAATTAAAAAAAAAATCAAAAAAAAATTGTTTACACAAAATTCATAAGATCTTACTTTAAATAAATAACAAAAATCAATTCAGCAAACTCAATAAATGAAAAATTCGGCTTAAAACTTATTTCCCATAAAATGTCCAAATATAAATTTTAAACTTATTCATTTAGCTGAATTACAATTTTTTTTATTAAAACAAGTATAATTTCTGGAAATTCTTAAAATAAAATTTTATATAAATTAAAAAACACAATTCAGCTGGACTAAATAAATGAAAAATGCAAATTTAAAACTTATTTCTTAATAAAGATTATCTAAAATTAAATGTTTAACCAATTCAGCCAGATAAATTGTAAAATTTTTCTATATAAAATAATGTTATCCTTGAAATTAAAAAAGACACAATTCACTTAGCTGAATTTATAAAAAACAAAGTAAATAAAAAGAACTACTTTGATATCTTACAGTTTAGCATTAAAATTTTACGGAAATATTAGTGCTTAAACAATTCAGCTAGCGACATTTTTTTTTAATTAAAATTTTGTCCAAAAAGTTGTTTAAATAATTAATTTTTTCCAATTCAGCTTGCTGAATTTTAAAAATATTCCATAAAAATATTATTTTATGATATAAAAATTCCATAATTCCTAATTTCAATTAATAAAAATAAAGAATTCAGCTAGCTGAATAGGTAATAAATTTTGAGATTGGAAAAAATATTTTTTTATATTAAAATTTAGCCTTATTTTTTATAAAAATATTGGTGTTTACACAATTCAGCTAGCGAAAATTTGTTATAAATTAAAATTTTATCTAAAAAGTTACCCAGGTAATAAATTTTTTGGAATTCAGCTAGCTGAATTCCAAAAAATATTACTTAAAATATTATTTTATAATAAAAATATTTCATAATTCCTGAATTCAATTAAGATAAATATACAATTCAGCCAGCTGAATAGGTAAAAAAATTGTAAATTGAAAGAAAATTTCATTATTTTTTATTAACTAAACAAAGAACTTATCAAAAAATATATTTAGCAGTTGAATAATAAAATTATTGAATACAAAAACTGCTTACGATTTATCACATAACACAATTCAGATAGCTGAATATGTTCAGATTTAACGTAAATAATCAAAGTATTTCCAAAAAACTTAAAACTTAGCAACCAATTTGAGTAAAAAACAATGTGCTTACAAAATTTAGCCAGCTGAATTGCATAATTTTTACAGAAAAATTATTCTAAAGTAAAAAATTTACAAAAACAAAGCTAGCTGAATATGAGTTATTTAAGATACACAAAGAAAATATTTTATTAACATAATGTTTAGCATTTAAATTTGCCAAAAAATTATGTTGCTTACAAAATTCAGCTACAACTTTGTACAAAATGTGATTTTTAGCATAAAATTAAATAAAACATTATATTCTAACGTATTCAGCTAGCTAAATTATTAAGTTATATCATAAAAATTATTTAACAATTAAAATCCTTAAAACTTCTTTATTTTAGCAAATTCAGCTAGCTGAATTATTGTAATTTCAAAGAAATGAATTGAAGTTTTTAAAAACATCTTAAATACTAGTTTTAACTACTAGTTTTTTAAATTCAGCTAGCTGAATTAAAAAAATATATACAAAATTATTTATTTTTTTTTTTTACTTCCTAAATTGTTAAAAATTTTATTATTTTTTATATAATTTAGTTAATAAAATAAAATTGCAAATTTATTGTCCTATAAAATTACCTCCGAACTTTCGTAGTTTTGCAATTCAGCTAGCTGAATTAGATTGAATTCAGGCAAATTAATTAAAACTGTTGAAAACATTTAAAAAGGTACTAAATTTTTGTAATTCAGCTAGCTGAATTAGAATAATTTATAGTATAAATAAACAATAATGTCTTTCATTTTTATTATTTTATTAAATTCTGCTAATAAAATTAAATTTTAAATACTTTCCATAAACTTAAAAAGATCAAAGTTTTAATTTTTATTAAAAAAAAAAAAAGAAAATCTGCTAAAGACCTTTTTTAATCTCTTGTCTTTTATATAATATTTTCTAGAATTATATCTTGGCAAGATTAACTTCCTTTTCTTTTATGTCTCTCTGCTATCAAACACACTATTATCTATTTATCTTTAAGCCCGTTTAAGTCTCTATTTATCTTTTTCTTTTTTTGTTTTTCTTTAGTTTTGATGCTCTTGTATTTAAAATTGTTACCCTGAGGACTTAATTTATACTTTTCTTTGATGTGACCGCAACATTTTCCTATTGGCGTTATAAAACTAATTTGTTTGAGCTTGTTTTCTGTATCTTTTTGCTCTCGCTCTCAAATGCCTTTGTATTGTCGTTATTTTTAAGCAAAAAAGTCAACAAGGCCTAACTAAAAGAGCTTAAAAAATAATATTAAACTAGAAGAGAATAAATTATTATTTAATTTTTCTCATTTTTTTCAAAGCTTTTTAGTAATAAAACTAAAGTTTTTTTTTTTTCTTGTTTTAAGTCAATATTTAACAGCCTCAAGATAAAGGTCTGCAATTTTTTTTTATTTGTAGGTTAGACGAAATTTGTTAAATGACAAAAACACAAACAATTTGGGTAATTAAATATTGTTAAGAGAAGGGGGTAAAGATTTTATTTTATTGCTTTAAATAAAATGATTTAATAGTGAAATAATAATAAACTTAATTTCAGTTTTTTGGGGTATTTTTTATGACAATTGTTTTTAGGGGAATTTGTTGACTAGACTGGAGAGAAAAATGTTATTTAAATGTTGCTGTTAATTAGGGAAAAAAAACCATAAAGTTAGACAGACCATAAAAAAGTCATTAAATAAGTCAATGACATTAAAAGTTTAGGAATTGTATTATTTATAAGGTGGTTTGATGATTTTTATTTTCTATAAGTAGTTCGTCATATCTATTGGTGTAATTATAACGATCATTCCATTTGCAAAAGGATGATACGGGAATGTCCGAATACGTTGAGCTTCCAAAATGAGTCTAAGTTCCTTAAACAGTTGTTACTTAAATGGTTTATCTTGGTCGGTAGATATTTTAAGAAGAACACCAAATGTTGATATCCATTCTTTGTAAAAAAAACCTCAGCTATTGTTGTTGGTTTACAATTGTTCATGGGAATAGCCTCTGTTGAACGTGTAAATTTATCAATACATGTTAATAGATAAGTGAAACCTTTGTGGGATGGCAATGGTCTAATAAGATCTATATTTATATGACAGAATCAGGCGCAGATCTATGGGGATAGGAAATTGAGAAAATCGTTTTATTTCCTCCCCCAATACCTTAAGTTGGATCCGCGCCTGCCCATAAACGTTCAGTAGGTGTTGGATATGAACATACTTCACTACGTGTATGTCGGGAAACTTTAGCTGTATTATTTTACATGTCAAAATAATACAAGATTGTATCAAAGCTTTTATCTATTCTTTTATAGTACCAAAACTAAGCCACATTATTTCCAAACTTAATTGCGCACTCCTCTGCTATGCTTATACCAAATTTCCAAGTCTAACCTGCCAATCAGAAGTAACAGATTCATTTCTAAAAATGTTTGATTCTGCCTCAATGTATAGTTTATGTTCATTGACTGTTTTCATTTATCCAGTTCTTATGAGTGATCTTTTTCATGTTTGATCTTCAAATCCTTTATAATATTTTCCATTTTGGAACCTTTTAAGGATATATTAGGAGTGTGGAGTGTGTGCATCTATTAAGCTTTTTATTCTGTCATGGAAAATATTAAAAGTTTTTCACTTAATTTGTTTGGATTTACTTTTCTTTCGACTTAAAAGTGCTGACTATTGGCGCCATATATTATCTTCTTATTTTATAAAATGAGAAAAAAATCCTTATTGTATTGCCTAATAAACCATATACAATAACACATGTCTATTTAACAAAAAAGGAAAGTGTCTGTAACTTATGGATTTTTTTTTTTTTTTTTTTTTTTTTTTTTTTTTTGGAAAATCACACTAATCAGGCAAAACATTTATTTGTTACACGCATTATCAAACAAACAATGAAAAACTTTTGTTGACATGTTAAATTGTTGCTTTCTTAATCGTTTTGCTTTTGATATTTTTATTGTAACAATAGTTAATTTTCTTTCTCTTATATTTTGGCAAATTGTTTGCAATAAAATAGCTAAAAAAAAAAGAATGAAAAAATAGCAAAGAATTGAAAAACAACCACAAATTATGGTCATTATTATTACAATGATATCATGTTAGACAATACGTATACAAAATAATTTATTAACAGATGTCTTTGACGGGATTTTATTTGTGTGTTTTTTTTTTCTGTAAGTTCAGCAACTTAAGTTTTTGTTTTTGTTTCCTTTTTTTGTACAAAAAAGACAATGACTCGTAAAAAAGATTATTGGGGGGATTAGAATAGATAAATGAAATAAAACAAAAAAATATACATAAATAAACAAAAATAAAAAAACATCTAAGTTAAACAAAATACACTAAGACCGGGTGATTAATAAAAGATTATTTAAATATATAAATCATATTTGGTTTATGTGTTAGTTTTATTAAAAGGAATTATGAAATAAAAATATCAAAGAAGAAAAATTATAGAAATATATTCCTCTAAATTAAATTATTAACGCTTGAATATAAACAAGGCACCTAAAAGTATGCTAACATATTATGTAGTATGGTATTTAATTAAGCTTTAAAAGTAAACACACACACACACTATACATATTTCTCTATCTTTCTCTCTTTGTATGAATATGTGTAATTTTACTCTTCTTAACAAAAGAACCAGTCATGCAGGTTTTCAGGGATTATTGTTGCATTTTTTTATTTTACTTTTTGTAACTTTTAGAAATGTCAGTCTTGCTCTCAGAGACATTGGGTCAATATTACTGTCATTGAAATCACTCAAACATTTTCTCACAAACACACTAGTTTTTTTTTTTTTAAGCCTGTAAGTATTTTAAAATTTTCTACACATTTAAACATACATATGTAGACTTTTAGTATTAAATGAATGTATGAATGAATGAAAGAATAAAAATGTATGTATAACTATATGAATAGAATGGCCTTTTGTATAAACTAAAGTACACCCTAGAGAACATTTATGATGACATACAAAAATATCTCTCTCTATAAATGTAAGTTGCAAATAAAAAAAAGAGAACTTGTGAACTACTAACACATAATAAATAATACAAACACATACACAAACGCACTCTATGACTTTTATACACATAAAATAAACACTGTTGCTGTTGTTACCACATGTAAGTACCACATGTGGCATTAAAAAAAAAGAATGGTAATAATAAAAAAACTCTTGTTTATTAAATTTAAAATTAAAATTGAAAAACAAAGTTTTACTGTTGATCCTTTATAATGACAAGGGTATTAATTTTTACTATTTATTTAAATACAGGATTTGAATAAAAATAAAAACAAAAGTGACAAGAGCTTATGAGAGTATGAACGTATGTAATTGTGTAATAAAAAATAAAATATTAATTTTAAATTTATTGTTACAATAAGCTTAGGTCAACGAGTTAATTTTAACAAATTACTATAGGGATTTTATTTATTATTTGTATAGATTTTGTCAAAATAAAATATGTACAATTTAATTAACGATTATATTGACAGAAAAATAAAATGTTAAATGCTATGACGTATTAATGATATTTAATTGAATTAAAAGGAATCAAGCGCCATTCAAATAAAATAAAGAATTAAATTAAAATTTATTATATGAACTAACAAAAGCAAAAATAGGTTTCATACTGAGTGATTCCATGTCAAAAGGGACAGCAATCAGATTTGACATCTCCGATTTCAATGATTTTGGCTACAAGCATTGATCTTTGAAAGTGTTTCCGAAAACATGAAATTTCAGACATATATTCCTTTTGGTTCAGAAATATAATGGTTTAAAAAACGATAAAATGTTAAAAACTTTACAAATGGATACCTATTTAATTTCTAATAACTTCTTAAATACATATGATAGATTTTTAATAGTTGTTGCATATTAAAGACAAAAATATTACCTTCATAACGATATATACATATTTTTTTATATCAAAAGTTCAAAGGTCAAAGTTTGAGCTATAAAAATTAAAACTGTTATATCTCAAAAAGCGGTATTTTTTAAATTGTCTCTATATGAATATAAAATTTCATGTTGGAACCTTATTTAGTGTAGATGTTATGAACAAAAATCTGTTTTTTTTCTGTATTTTGATTCATAACTCCTAAACTAATAGAGGCTCCAACTTAAAATTTGGCACAAATATAGAGAAGGATTTCATTATCAATATATGTGTCTTTTAAGAATTTTTAAATACCGCTGTATGAGATATTAAGCTTTCATCTGTATATTGTCAATTTTGACCTTTGAACTTTCGAAGTATATAAATATTTTACTTGTCCTTTTAGAGTCCGAGTTCTACTAAATAAAATATGAATCATACAATGAATGTTTTATATGTTATGAGCATTAAAGTGTGATTACCAGGGAAATCATAATATGTTCTAACATAATGCATTTTATGCGCACTAAATTGCAGTGAAAAACGAAAAAAATGCTTTAAAAAGGCGAAAATATGCACGTATAAAACAAAATTGTTTGTAATTTTTTAACAAAATTATGTTTTTCATTAAAACAAAGAAAGGGTATCGACATTTGATTTCTATCTCATAAAAACGTAATTAATCTTTTATTTTCTTATCCATCTAGTTTTAAACAATATTATTAGTTCAGAAATGATCAAAATTATCATATCGATCCCTGAACGCCAGATAATATTTTCGAAATTTCTGTTTTGATGAAAATCTATAATTTAAAATCATTTAGATCATCTGATAAAATGTAACTGACGTGAAAATGTTATTGGAAAACAATCACAAAAATGCTTTCTCTGTAAAGTTTTATTTACGGCACATTTTTGTGGTTGATGGTCGGTAAGCTTTTATGAAAAAAATAATCTTTTTTCAACATTAATATCAATTATATCTTCAATCTTGTTGTTACTATTAGAGTTAATTTTTTTATAAAATCAAATTTGAAAAACTTTTCATGAGGTATAAAAAAATATTCTTAAAA
>MINK01174221.1:4084-14948 GCA_001735545.1 Phormia regina | reverse complement strand
AATAATTCATTCAATTAAAAACTTGCTCAAATTTGCATCTCTCACCAAAATAATTATATTAATTACTAAAAACTATAAAAAAATGCAAAAACATAAAAAATTCCCAAATAATAAATTAATTAAATCAATCAAGTAGGTGATTGAATGAATTAAAAGTGTATATAAGAAATAAAAATCATCCAAAATTAATTTTTTATTTTACTTTTTCTTGAACATATTTATTAAATTTTGATGTAAAATTAAACAGCTGAGTTAATTGTAAAAAAGACGGTAATAATTTTTTCTGTGTAAGAACCCAACTATTTCAACAATTTCAATATTCGACAATCAATTTAAAGCAGTTCCTAGTTGTTTCTCTTTAATATATAGAATTTGATTTAAATGAAAAGAAATAAAATCATCGTTTTCAAGCCTCAAAAATGCGAACTATAAATTACCTAAAATGTAATCTAATCATTGTTTTGATTAATTTTAATAGTTAATACCACCCAAAATTGTTATATATTATCTATTATTATAAGAATATTATAATTATAGATAAACAGATCAAATAAATTTTAATTAACCTTGAATATTTATTGAAATAAAACATGAAAAAACAAAACAAAACAAGATTATAGGTATTTATGTTAACAAATTATTATTGAAACGCTTTGATGTTGTTACGAAGATGTAGCAACTGGATATAATGATAGATTTCCTTTAGATTTAAGCTGTTTTTGTTAACAAGGCTATAATCGATAAACCGTCAAATATATTTAATTTATTTATTTATTTATTTGTTTTGTATTTCATATCAACAAAATAAAATAAATATGTAAATAAAAAACTTGTTTCAAAGCTGTAGAATTTGTAAAAATAAATAGGTTCCTAGTATTTTAAATGAAATCTCAATAAAAATGCAATGAAATTGTTTTAAATTTTTTTTTAATTATTTAATTTATATTTATTTTATTAAAGTCGGCTTAATAATTTGTCTAGACTAAAGAAACTAAACTTAAAACTAGAAATAAGAAATAATCACATAATGGCAGTACAAATTTCATGAACCGAAAAATTTATAAACATTTTTTTCAGAAAATTTTAAAAAAGTAAAAATTATAAAAAAAAAAATCAACAACAATTTGTTTTTAAAAATATAAAGAAAAAACAATTTTAACAACAAAATCACAATGAGTATTTTTTTTAAATATAATTGATATATAAAACAAAATATAAAAATGTATAATAAAACCAATTTAGAAACGAGGCCGTTTGGTAGTGATTAATTTTGATCCTTCAAAATTATAAGATACTATTGTTTTTGTTTTATTTAGGGTGCTATTTTTAAAATCCTGATATAATTGCGATTGGGGAAAACTTTGTAATTTTGTGGCTGCAAAATTGGGTAATTTTGTAGTAGAAACATTAGCTTTTAATTGTTTGATTTGTTCATTAACTTTTGCAAAGAATGGATGACTAAATGGATCGTTTTTATATTGATTGTTTACTGAAATAATTGATGATTTTGTTGTCAAAGGTTTTTGTGTTGTTGTAATTCCAGTTTTTTGTTGTAAAGACTGTGTTGTGGTTGATCGAGGTCTAAGAGTTGTGCTTGTGGTAGGTTTCGTTGTGGATTTTCGTGTGGTTATTGTGGAGGTGGTGCTAGGTTTCTTAGTTGTGGTTTTGTCCCATTTTTGCCAATTAGTTGTGGTGCTTAAAGGTTTTGTGGTAGTGGATTTTTGTTCATTTCTCCAATTCCAAGTGGTTTTTATGGCCTTTGCAGTTGTTGTTTGAGGCGTTTTAGTGGTTTGTCCCAATGTCGAATTGTTTGTGTATCTTTGATTTTGCCAATTCCAGGAGGTTGTAGTTTTAGGTGATTTGGTAGTTGTAGTTATCCAGGAACTGGTGATTTTAGGAGATTTTGTAGTGGTGGGATTTTGATATTTCTGATTTTGCCAATTCCATGTAGTTGTGGTTTTAGGAGCAACTGTAGTTGTAGCATTTGCATACTTTTGATTTTGCCAATTCCAAGTGATGGAAGTTTTTGGAGCTTTAGTTGTGGATTTTTGATTTTGCCAACTCCAAGTTGTAGTAGTTTTAGGCGATTTTGTAGTAGTTTTAGTTGTAGTAACTGGTTTCTTTGTTGTAGTGATTGTAGGATTTTGCCAATTCCAAGTTGTAGAAGTTTTAGGCGATTTTGTTGTAGTCCTAGTTGTAGCAGCCGGTTTCTTTGTTGTAGTAGTTATAGAACTTTGATACTTTTGATTTTGCCAATTCCAAGTTGTGGTGGATTTGGGAGCTTTAGTTGTAGTCTTATCAAGTTTTTGATTTTGCCAACTCCAAGTTGTGGTAGTTTTAGGCGATCTTGTTGTAGTCCAAGAGGTTGTAAGAGGTTTCTTTGTAGTAGTAATAGTTGAGGAACTCTGTTGCTTTTGATTTTGCCAACTCCAAGTTGTGGTAGTTTTAGGTGATTTTGTAGTGGACTTAGTGGTATTAACAGATTTTTTGGTTGTTGTAGTTATTGGTTTTTTAGTAGTAGTAGTAGTAATTCTTTGAGTACTAGATTTGGTAGTTGTTGTGATAGGTTTCTTGCTGGTAGAAGTAGGTTTTCTGGTGGTAGTGGTGATAGTTATAGGTTTGGCTACTGTTGTTTTTGGCTTAGGTGTAGTGGTGGTTCTAAAATCATTGCTATTCAAATAATTTTTAGTAATTTCAGTTTTATAGACTGGTGTGGTTTGTACAAATGGATTATATTGGTCAGAAGTTTGAATTGGTTTATTTGTGGTAGTTAATTTGATATTACTAAGGAAGGGATTATTTTGATATGAATTTTTGTTACTTATTTTTTCAATGGGTTTGGAAATTATGTTTTTATTATTTGAAGAACTAAATGCACCATTTAAGAAAGGATTATCCTTATAATTAGGTTTCGTGGTGGTACTTTGCAATGTATTCGCTAGGAGTTGTGTGGTAGTTTTATGTACTTGAGTGCTACTGGCTACTTGAATATTTTGTAAAAATGGATTATTAGCATAATTTGGTTTTTCATTAAATTCTTGAGGACTAGAATCTTTAAAATTATTTGTGGAAGTTTGTGTTTTCAAGCCGCCATTAAGAAAAGGATTGTGACTATAAGAACTTTTTGGTGGCACTTTTTGTAATATTGGTAGGCTACTGACTTTATTGGAATATTTCTGAGTCTTTTCATAATCCTCTATTTGATTAGGTGTAAAACATGATCGTATTTCTTCCATTTTACGATTACGACAATGCGGCTTATAAACCGTCCAAGCATTAAAACCATCTCCTGAGATTCTGGTGTGCTCTTCATAAATGCTTTTAATACATCTAACATCATCGGTTATGTCAGAGTCCAGTAATTTATCACAAGGTATATTACAAGCTTTACCACCATATTGATCGTGAGAACACCAATACAAATCACTTATTTGGAAGAGACCATGATCTGCTGAACCATCAGCATTTAGGCGACCCACAGCCGCAGTATTAAATGATGATTCATGTTGTGCTATACACACCCATGTGGGTATTTGTTCCATGGGCATTTTATGTTTACTCAATAGTTCCTGAGCTAATTCACATTTTTTATAAATTTTACCTTTTCCCACATTTTTTGTAGTTGTGGTATACTGAGGTTGTATGAAGTTGATTGTAACAGCTGTATTATAAACATTGGCTTCTTTTAATTCTTTCTCCGTGAAGCATTCTTGGATATGATTCATACCAGTGTTACGGCAATGTGGCTTATATACTGTCCAAGCATTGAAGCCATCTCCCGAGATTCTAGTATGTTCTTCGTGTATGATTTTAATACATCTAACATCATCAGTTATGTCGGAATCTAGTAGTTTATCACAGGGTATATTACAAGCTTTACCACCATATTGATCGTGTGTACACCAATAAAGATCACTTATTTGGAAGAGACCATGATCGGCAGAACCATCTGTATTAAGGCGACCGACAGCAGCGGTATTGTAAGAGGATTCATGTTGAGCTATACACACCCATTTGGGTATTTGTTCCATGGGCATATGATGCTTGTGATACAACTCCTGAGCTAATTCACATTTCTTATATATTTTACCTTTTGGAATCGACTTTGTGTTATACGTTGTTTGTGGTATTAAAGCATTATTGGATCCAGTTGTTTGTGCTTGTTTAAGCTCCTTTTCTGAAAAACATTCCCTAATGTGATTCATACCAGTGTTACGACAATGTGGCTTATATACTGTCCAAGCATTGAAGCCATCTCCCGAGATTCTAGTATGTTCTTCGTGTATGATTTTAATACATCTAACATCATCAGTTATGTCGGAATCTAGTAGTTTATCACAGGGTATATTACAAGCTTTACCACCATATTGATCGTGTGTACACCAATAATGATCACTTATTTGGAAGAGACCGTGATCGGCAGAACCATCGGCATTTAAACGTCCCACAGCTGCCGTATTAAATGAAGATTCATGTTGAGCTATACACACCCATTTGGGTATTTGTTCCATGGGCATGCGATGCTTATGATATAATTCTTGAGCAAGTTCACACTTCTTATATATTTTACCTTTAGGAACTGGCTTTGTGTTAAACGAAGTTTGGGGTATTAAAGCATTACTGGTACCAGTTTTTACATCCTTAAGTTCCTTGTCTGTAAAACAATCTTGCACGTGATTTATACCAGTATTGCGACAATGGGGTTTATAAACCGTCCAGGCATTGAAGCCATCTCCAGAGATTCTTGTATGTTCCTCATATATAATTTTAATGCATTTAACATCATCAGTTATGTCGGAATCAAGCAGCTTATTACAGGGTATATTGCAAGCCTTACCACCATATTGATCATGAGTACACCAATAAAGATCACTTATTTGGAAGAGACCATGATCGGCAGATCCATCTGTATTTAAACGTCCCACAGCTGCCGTATTAAATGAAGATTCATGTTGTGCTATACACACCCATTTGGGTATTTGTTCCATAGGCATGTGATGTTTATGATAAAGTTCCTGAGCCAATTCACATTTCTTATATATTTTACCCTTTGATGCCGGCTTTGAGCTGTATGAAGTTTGAGGTATTAAGGCATTAGTGGTATCCGTTTTTACTTCCTTAAGTTCTTTGTCTGTAAAACAATCTTGAACATGATTTATGCCAGTATTACGACAATGTGGTTTATAAACCGTCCAGGCATTGAAGCCATCTCCTGAAATTCTAGTATGTTCCTCATATATTATCTTAATGCAACGAACATCATCTGTAATATCAGAATCTAACAATTTATGACAAGGAATATTACAAGCTTTACCACCATACTGATCATGTGAACACCAATAAAGATCACTTATTTGAAAGAGGCCATGATCCGCCGAACCATCTGCATTTAAACGTCCAACAGCTGCTGTATTGAATGAAGATTCATGTTGAGCTATACACACCCATTTGGGTATTTGTTCCATGGGCATATGATGCTTATGATAAAGTTCCTGAGCCAGTTCACATTTTTTATAAATTTTACCTTTTGCTACAGTTTTTGAACCACCAAAACTTTGAGGTACTAAGGAATTACTATTAGAGGGTGAAATTTTGTTAGGAACTTGTTTAAGTTCCTTTTCTGTAAAACATTGTTTAATATGATCCATTCCTGTATTACGGCAATGCGGCTGATATACCGTCCAGGCATTAAAGCCATCTCCTGATATTCTCGTATGCTCCTCATAAATTATTTTAATACAACGTACATCATCTGTAATATCAGAATCTAACAATTTATGACAAGGAATATTACATGCTTTACCACCATATTGATCATGTGAACACCAATAAAGGTCACTTATTTGGAAGAGGCCATGATCCGCCGAACCATCCGTATTAAGACGTCCCACCGCTGCTGTATTAAATGAAGATTCATGTTGAGCTATACATACCCATTTGGGTATTTGTTCCATGGGCATATGATGCTTATGGTACAATTCCTGTGCCAATTCACATTTAGTATAAATTTTACCTTTACCTTTTATAACTTCCACATTGTAACTAGGGGCGGCCTGATGTTCTTCAATTGTCTGCAAAGTCTCTTCATCAAAACACGTACTGATATGTCCTATATTTTGATTTTGACAGTGAGGTCTATACACTGTCCAGGCATTAAAACCATCTCCTGAAATTCTGGTGTGTTCCTCATGTATAGTTCTTATACAAGCAACATCATCTCTTAGATCATCGTCCAACAACTTGTCACAGGGTAAATTACAAGCTTTGCCTCCATATGCACTATGATCGCACCAATAACGATCACTTATTTGAAAGAGTCCATGATCAGCACTGCCATCTGTGTTTAAGCGTCCTATGGCTGCGGTATTAAATTGAGATTCGTGTTCGGCGATGCAAACCCACGTAGATATATCCTGCATTGGAAAGTTGTGTTTAAAATAGAGTTCTTGTGCTAATGAGCAACGTGTATAAACTTTACCCTTCTTATGAGAAACGCCCCTGCTTGGAGTTTTTGATATTTCGTTGTAACTTGAGGGTGTATGGTGAGTTTTACTGGCCGTTTGTTGTACTACATTTTTCAAGAAAGGATTACTGCTAGATATGGCATATTTAGTTGTACTATAGGCTTGATTTGTAGCTAAAGTTACAGCGGTTGTATGCTGTTTATGTTGAGTGTGTTGAATATTTTTAAAGCAGCTGGCGATTTGTTCAAAACGTTGATTTTGACAATAGGGCTTATAAACAGTCCACGCATTAAAGCCATCACCCGAAATGGCTGTATGTTCATTATGTATTCTCTTAATGCAACGTACATCATCGGTAATATCATCATCCAATAGCTTATTGCAGGACAAACCACACGCCTTACCACCACTAAAACGATCATGTGAACACCAATATAAATCACTGATCTGAAAAAGACCATGATCAGCAGAACCATCAGCATTTAAACGTCCTACGGCGGCCGTATTAAAGCGGGATTCATGTTCGGCTATACAAACCCAAGTGGGTATTTGTTGCATGGGCATTTTATGTTTTTGATAAAGTTCGCGTGCCAATTCACACCGTCCATATACCTTACCGCTTTTCTTAGGGTTATAATCCTGTATGGCATTGGCCGAATATTGTCCTTGATATGTATTATATCCCTTGTTAGGTTTATAATAAACAGATCCTATATGTTCGCCTGGGAAACAATCTTGTATATAAGAATTTGCATTATTTTTACAAAATTGTTGATAAGCATTCCATGCCGTGTAACCGTCTCCCGATATACGTTGATGTTCATTATAAATACGTTTCACACATGAAACATCATCACTTAGATTATCATCTCTTAGTTTATGGCAGGGTAAATTACAACCTGCACCTTGGCCGGGAGGAGAACACCAGTAAACATCTGAGATTTGAAACAGACCATGAGAACCTCCAGTGGGACTATAGGCCTGAGCTGCAGTATTAAAACCACTCGAATGTTGGGCTATGCAAACCCATTGTGCCACTTCTTTTAGTTCCAGACGATGATGGTTTCTTAGCAATTTTGCTAATTCGCAACGTTCAAATATTTTTGATTCCACTTCAAGGCACCCGCTTACGATTAGCAATGCTAAAGCGAACGTCCATTGTTGTAGACCAGTTGACATAATTTTATTTTTTTTATTTTATTTCTTTTTGTTTAAATTTATTTAGTTTATCACTTTAACATTGATATACGAGTATTTTTATTCTAATTAATTTCTATTGATTATTTATTTTTTTGTTAAGCGTTTTTAGTTTCGTGTTTTTTTTATTAAACAAAAGAAACTCACGCGTGTTTCTTTGTTCGCTTGGGTTTTCTTTCTTTATCTTAACCGCTCGTTAGTTGTGTTCACTTTAACGTCTTCTCATCAACTAAATGTTTTTAGAAATTTTGCTCATCTCTTGATTGCGTTTCATTTCCGTTTTATACACACCTTTTTAAACCCGACACAAGCTCAGTTAGTCTTTAACACACATACACACGCATAATTAATTAAACTCAAGTTCTTCTTTTTTTTTTGTTTTTGTTGGAAGTTTGCAGCAAGTTTAAGCTCGCGCGCCTTTTAATTTGTGTAAATGAAAATAAATAAAATATTTGATATCAAATAAACACCTAAGGACAGTGTCTAAACAAAATGTTAACGCTTTTGTTTTTGTCATTGTTCGTGTAGAAAACTAGTTAATCAACTGACCACAAGTCAGTCAATCATTACTTAATTCATTCATATATTTAATATTTTTAGTTGTGGGATGCCAGATTTTACACTGTGAGAGATTCTTTATGGGGTTGTAGGTAAAAAAATGTTGAGGGCAGATAAAAAAGTTTTCAAGTGGCATAAGTTCTTAAGTGTTTTTGTAAGTTAAATAATTTTGTAATTAATAACTCAATTTGATGTTTATTTAGAAAATATGTACGTGAATTCATAGCCCATATCTAGTAGGAGGTAGATCATTTAAAATGATGTTGCTTATATATTTCTCATATTTGTACTGTGAAGTAAGTATTTGCTTTAAACTTTTAGAATTACTCTTGTTTGACGAATAATTTTGTTTATTTATTTTGTCTATTCATTTGTAACGATTTAAATATTTATCACATTTAATGTTTTTAAGGTATCACTTATTGTTTTTATGGTTAATATAACTTTGAAAAAAAAAACTCAAAATTTTATAATGATGTACAGTGGATTTTTATGATATAAGTCAAAATAAAATGAGATTTTAAAAAAATCATTCCTCGAAGAAATAAAAAAAAAAAATTATTTATTATGACAAAATTGTATCTAAGTGTTCCCATATATGCTGAAATAAACTAAAAATTTTAGAATCTCTGCCAAAGTTTTGTTACTTGTTATGATAGAAGACCTCCCGCATAGACCTTGCGAAAGCGAAAAGATGAAGATCGAGAGCTCTCATGAGTTCAAACATTAATAATTTTCATAGTGAAAAAAGCTAAAAATACGAGTTTTTGCTTTTATATCTTGCACAAATATATGTTTATCTGCACAAATATGTAACACCCAAAAATAATGGTCTAAGACCCAAGAATCACATTCTAAGTTGTAATCAAATTATTAATGAAATTTTGAACATAAATTAATGAAATTTGGCACATATGTTTTTAAAGTTGATGATTATGATGTGTCCATTTTTTCACCTAGCCACCATTCTCAACTAAATTGTATAAAATGTACATATACATTATATACCATAGCCCCCTATATGGTTCGCTATTGGGAATCTTCCAAGAAAAAATTCATGTAAAGGTTACTATCAATGTAATATTCATTACTAGTATTTTACATTTAATACAAATATCTGCCCACAACTTGCCGCAGTTCTAGAAAAAAGAACACTCCCCAAATTTTGAAGCAGACGGCGGTGCTGGGTATAATAAACCGACTATATCTTTGTCAATAATATTTTGAATTTTACATACAAAAAATGTGCTTTTTGTGTTTTACTTCATAACTTCTAAACGAATAGAGGATGCAACTTGAAATTTGACACAAATATAGAGAAAGGTTTCATTATCAATATATGTATTTTTTAATTATTTTAAAATACCGTTTTTTGAGATATTAAGCTTTAATCTTTATATTGTAAATTTTGACCTTTGAACTTTCGAAGTATATAAACATTTTACTTGTTCTTTTAGAGTCCATGAGTTTAAATGAAATAAAAATAAGAATTGTACAATGTAGGCTTTAGAAGTAATGAGCAATAAAGTATGATTACTTCTGGGAAAATTTCAACCCCTTTTTGATTTTTGAAACGTCATATTTTTGGACCAGGAGGATTCTTTACTAAGAAAAATTGTGATTTGAGTAAGATTGGCAATACTTAATATCTGTAGCGAATTTCTTTGAAATCAAAGATATCAAATACGAAAATGTCTGTTTTTGTACGCTTTGATATGGAATCACCCTATATAATTTTAAATTTAAAAAATTTTGAACCTTGATCGCCGATTTCGATAAAATTCAGTGCATATGTAGAGGAAGATTTAAGTGTGATAAACTGATTTTTATACCCTACACCACCATAGGTATTTGGGGTATTATGTGTTTGTGCAAATATTGTAACGCAGAGAAAAAATTGTCCTACACCCACTTTAAAGTGGAGCGTTCGATTTAGAATCACTTTTTAAGTCGATTTAACGATGACCGTCCGTCCGTCTGGTTGGTTGGCTGGCTGTCCATGTAAAGCTTGTGCGCAAAGTACAGGTCGCAATTTTAGAGATAATTTAATGAAACTTGGTACATATAATTTTTTTGGCACAAAGACGAAGCCTATTGATTTTGGTCATTATCGGCCCATTATTTCACCTAGCCCCCATACAAATGTTCTCCCGGAGTAGAGGAATGTTCTCCCGGAATAGAGTTTTAACACTCAAAAATACCTTAAAAATTGAAATATTTCTATAAAATTTAACATGAATGAGTTTGAGTTTTATGTAAGCATAAATTTACGTGCCAAATTTCATCAAGATCGGCCCATAATTTACCATAGCTCCCATATAAATCACTCTTTCGAAAATCACTTTAACGTGCATAAATCCCATAATAATGTGAATATTAATTTAATATTCGACATATATAACATTTATATAAGTATAAGTGACCCTGCAAAATTTCATGCAGATCAGTCCATAATTGACCATAGCTCCCATATAAGACCCATTTTGGGGAATCACCAAAAAGTGCATAAATACATGTGAATCTTAGTATCGACATAATATTCTGTATTAGTATGTTTTTATTTTCCACTTAAGACAAGTATTGATCTATAATTGGCTCCTTCCCGAATTTTTGTACACATAGGCAATGGTGTAGGGTATCATATG